>JASDQU010108357.1:99923-116477 GCA_032191745.1 Picea mariana
CATTCTCATCAAGGAAAATACATATTATATTACATCAATCATCAATCAATCAATCCTTTGACATCAATCAATCACTTGACATCAATCAATGACATCAATCAATCAAACCATTGGCATCAATGACAACATGATCCAACAGGATGTACTACCTGCTTATTTCCATGTAAAGAATCTGAGTGTATGGAATCATCTCTGATGTCTGAAACCGATGGAAGAACAAGAGTATATGCATGTTTCACTAGAGGTGCATGCAAAGTTCTCTCCTTATGTTTAATTATAATATAGGAGTCATCGTCAGAAAACTTAGTGAATTTATACAACCTTGACTTGTGATCCACCTCACCAATTGCAATGATGGAATTGTCATGCATGCCAATTATTGAAACTGAATCTAATGTAAATTCAACCTTTTTACCTTTTTGAGTGATCTGATAAACTGAGAGCAGATTCATGGAAATCTTTGGAACATGTAAAAAATTCTCAAAACTGCCATTGTGGAGTTCCACTCTCCCTTCTCCTTCTACTGCTACTGGAGTGTCACCCCCCATGAGAATAGGGGGTCTTGAGAATGGAATCAAAGAAGAGAAAACTTCCTCTTTCACTGCCATATGATGGGATGCACCAGAATCTATAATCCATGAATTAGATGATGAAATAATTGCAACTAGAGCATGATGATTACCTCTCTTAGGAGCATGATCTTCTTCCTTCCGCTTCTTGACTCCCTCTGGAATAAAGTTTCCAAGGTTGTTCCACTGAAGTGTCTGTGCCATAAGATCAATCTATTTCTTCATACATGTGGATTCTTCATGATTCGGTTTATTGCAGTAAGTGCACTGCTTTCCCTTCTTCTTCTTCTTGGAATCTGAAGATTCTTTGGAACATGAAGAATCATTAAAGGGTTTGGAATATACCTCCTTCCCATTCTGTTTGGATGAACCTTTTTCATCATGCATGGTGAGTGCATGTGTTTTGAGATATTTCATGAAGCCCATCTATATGATTTTTGTCTGCTCTTGTGTAAGAGACTCAATGAACTGAGCCAACATAGGCATTTTCCAATTTGTTCCAAAAAGACATCTGCCAGAATAGAAATTGGAGACATATACAACGTATTATGTTCCTAGCTTGGCCAAGATTGTTAGAATACACTGTTTCTCTTGTGTAGACTTATCAATACCACATTCACCCAAGCTCAATAGAAAAGATTTAAATTTAGTAAAAAAATCTTGTATATTATCAAAACTTTTAGGGTCTAAGGTATTCAAATCTACCTCAAGCATATGACCTCGCATCTCATCATGCTTTCCAAAGAGTCCTTCCAGGGTGGTCCAGATCTCATTTGGAGTCTTGCATGTGGAAACATGAAACCATAAATCAATGGAGATTAACTCAAGAAGTAGTCATGTGGCCTCATCCTTACGGTTCACCCATCTCATATTCTTAATCACTGATGTAGGTTTTGTTTCTGTCGCCATCATCAAATTATATAGACCTTTTCTTTTGAGTTGGAATGTCACCTTGGGATTCCAATCAAAATAATTGTATGGTGTGAGGATTACCACCAAGTTTGACTATATAATATTTGTCATATCCATCTCTCCCACTATTTCTAATAACCCCTAAAAATTTAGTCTCAATCTGCAAGTGAAAAATTAAGAAATCATGGCAGAAAGGGCACTTTAAATGAAAATTCGTATCAACTTCAAGAGATGATCTTGCGGCTTAATTTCTGAGCAAACAACAAGGAATCTTGTGAAACGGTTGAAAAACCACTTCCAAAATGGGCCGATTTACTTTCCGCCAAGACCGTTTCCTCCAAAACGTAATATTTTGGGAGCAATGTATGTAGAAAGGTACGCCCACAGATTCATATCAGTTTTAGGAGGCTATCTTGCGACTTACTTTCTGAGAAAATGATGAGGAATCTTGCCAAACGGTTGAAACCCACTTCCAAAATGGGTCTATTTACTTTTATGCATCCCGTTTCCTCAAAAAATTAATATTTTTGGGAGCAATCACTATAGAAATGTACGACCACATATTCGTATCAGTTTCAAGAGGCTATCTTGTGGCTTACTTTCTGAGCAAACGGTGAAGAATCACACCAAATGGTTGAAAACCCACTTCCAAAATGGGCTGATTTACTTTACTTGCAAGCCATTTCCTCAAAAATGTAATATTTTGGGAGGAACAACTGCTCAAAGGTATGACCACAGATTTATCTTGCCAAAACCCCGATTTTCCTTATTATTTGGCTTGTCTAGCTTGCTCCAAGCAACATAGCTTTGATACCATATCATTGTTTCATGGAAACTTGCATAGGAGATATAGATAAAGCAAGTACAAACAAAGCTTATCAAGAAAGGAAGAGAGATTCAATATGGAAGAATGAGAAAATATATTCACACTACTCCAATGAGCTGATGATTGATACATAGATCATGATCAATATGATACAATGAATGAGTGGAATACACTTATATATAGGGAAAAACATTCCATAATTAAAAAAAAAAATCAAACAGTTAGCTTTCCTTAGGAATGCATGCATGCATAATAGTGATGGTAAAAATAGAAAGTCTAAAATAGAAATAGTCAGTTAACTCTCACTGAACTAGTGTGTTGAAAATAGAAATTTCTCCAACAGACCGCCCCTTGAGAAATCAATGGTTTATGAGTTTTGCAGGCTTGTTCCCGCATCCATTTTCCAAACTAATTAAACCAACCATCATGCTAGTTCATGCCATTTCTCCTCATCTCGATCATCATGGCTATATCGTATTACACATTTTGTTCATACCTCTGATAATAATTACCCTCTCTAGGTCACTCCTTTTTGTCAGCTAATTTTTCATGTCATTTGTGGTTAGAAGAGAGCCTAATGGTCCTAAGATTATGTAATATTATGATGATATTGTGGGTATGGTACAAGTGGTGGGATGGGTAGCTTTTATTCAGTCCTTTAAAAGTCATAATGTTCAAATGGAAAGGGTTTTTTCTCAGTCTTTTGATGGAAACAAGGCTAGAAAAGAGGATGTAGAATTGGTATTAGAAGAATACCTCATTTCCCAAGCTACATGATTACCTTTGGATGGGGAAAAATGGTTCAAGAACACATGAGTGAAGAATATCCCATGTAAACAATTACTGGCTTCCAAACACTCAAGTTATGACATTAAATGTATGCCAGTTAACTTTCTAAGGAAGAAATGGCAGAATCTGGTCTTTGTCATTAATGAATTTGTGACTTGTGAAGGGCATGGTGTTTTATTTTCACATTAGATTGCTTATGGTCTTCCTGGGTTTTCGATTGAACATGCATTTCTACTTATTGAGAAGCCTATCCAAAATGGCTAAGTTTTTTCAAAGGAAAATAGGAAACCCTGAGGCCAGTCTATTTCACCATGGGTTGATTATAATCCTCATAGAATATCATTTGAGACAAATTGGGGATACTTGGGATTCTTTTGTTATCAGAAATAATTTTCTACATGATCCTTTACCATCAATAGATGATTCTATATAGGGTTTCCCAGAAATTTCTCAGATGTTAAGCCCTAAATAGTGTCACATTACACCTTAATTGGGGCATATTACATTAGTAATGTTATTTTATTTATGTCGGCTTGGGTCCATTAGTTGTAATTTTACCTCCTAGTCTCCTATATATACCAAGGAGACCTTTTCATTTGGAATCATCTTGTATTTTGGAAATTTATGTGGTGTATAAGGAGGTTTCCCCCTCAAAGAGGCTTATTATATGAAATTATCTCTTTGTCAAGGCGTTGAGTACTTATTATGAGGTTTTTATACTATTTTTATATTTGTTTCTTAACATTTGTTATCAGAGCTCATGGTCTTGGGGTTTTTCTACTTCATATGAGACACCTTTTAATTTTCACTATAAATTGTTTTCTACGATGTTTCAGAAGGAACCCCTTGGAGGATAGTTATTAGATGGATCAAGGTATGTGGGGTTCAAATTTTAGCTCCTAAGGCCTTATACTTTCGGAGATATAGGCTGGGTAAGATAGGGTTATGGAATCATCCTGAATTTAGTCACCACAAATTTTTCGCTATAAATTTTTTTCTGTGACGTTTCAGACCCTGAAACTTAGAGGATATTCATAGAAATTATCACGGTATCTCTGATAATTTCAGCTTCTAGGTCATCCTAATTTTGTAGATACACCCTGTGTAAGATAGGGTATCTGAATAGTCATATTAACTAGTATCAAACAAGTGTTCCTGGTAAAAAAATGATATATTATTCAATGAATATCCAAATTAAGTGAGATCAGTTGCATTGGATAGTGTACAATCTATAGTAATTTTGGTGCAATTTTTAGAATCAAATACCATATATTGTGCTCTTGGTATGCTTTACAAGTACACTCTCCTGGAATGGATAAAAATGTGCAAGGTGTGGGAAAGTTACCATAACTTCCACTTGGCACATCCAATTTTGATCAGACCTATGGCATTGCAAAGAATACACATCATAGAACTACAAAATGAAAGTTTTAGACTGAGAATGGCCGAAACTTTGGAGATACAGAAGAAGAAAGATGGTCTAGCAGAACCACCTTGAAATCAAGGTTTAAAAGTGATACTTGGACAACATGCCACCAAAAAAGGGAACTTCTACACCAAATAAGCCTCCATACAGTCCTACTTTGTCTCTTGATGAAGCTGAAGAAATGCGCAGGGACATAAATGATTTACAAAAGAAGACAATAACAAAATATGAACTACAAGGAATGATGGATTCAACTGAAGCTATGTTGGAGGCAATAATGGATACTAATATGGATGGTTTAAAAACGGAGATCATGGAAGGATTAAAAAATTTCCTAATAGAGAGGCCACTTAAAAGTGAAAATGTATCCCATGAAATTCATGATGAGGACACAAGAAAGATGAATCAAAACTGGAGAAAATCCAACTTTGGGTTGAAGACCAACCACTTTCCTAAGATCGATATGAGGAAGTTTGATAGCAAGGATCCAATCAAATGGATACTTCAGATGGAGCAATTATTTGATCTACATGATGTGCCACATACACAAAAGGTACAAATTGCTTCTTTATATTTATAACCCAATCAATTTATGTGGTATCGATGACTTTGTTGTCACAAATCACTTGTCACTTGGACAATTTTCATCGAATAAATGATAGCACACTATGAGGATACAAGGAGCAATACCTTCTTTAGCCAATTGATAAATCTCAAGCAAAAGGGTTCAGTTGCGAAGCATATTGAGAACTTCCAAAGATAGAATATAAAGGTAACAAATATTCCAAATGAGCACTTGATTGATGTGTTCATAGGAAATTTAAAGGATAACATTCAACATGAGGTTTACCTTTGGGAACCCAAATCATTGGAGAATGCGTTCAGGGTGGTGAGAAATGTTGAAAGTAAAAATATGGCTATGGCTACTAGAAGGACCACTCCTAACATCTATAGAGAGCATAGTGTTCCTTCTTCTAAAACACCTGAACCTACAAGGTTGAATCCTCAACAATTGGATGAAAGAAAAGCAAAAGGTTTATGCTTTAATTGTGACAACAAGTAGAGTAAGGGACATAAGTGTGGTGAGAAGAAATTATTCTACATAGATGGTGAAGAGGAAGAAGAAAAATAACAAGAACCATCTCAAGATGAAAACATAGAAGAGATTTCTTCTGAAGAGTTGACTCCCATGATATCATGTAATGCATTGGCTGGAATTAACAGTCCTCAAACCCTCAAGATCGAAGGATATATCAAAAATAAAAAGGTAATAGTCCTAATTGATTATGGAAGTACTCATAATTTCATTCACTATAAATTAGCCAAAGCTCTCAATTGCTTTATATATCCAATGCCATAGTTTCAAGTAATGATTGCAAATTGATGAACTATCAATTACTCAAGAAAATTCCATAAGATCAATCTTACTATGGGGGAATATGTAATGAATAGTATAATGATTGATATACCCATGGGTGGTGTTGATGTCATACTAGGAGTCCAATGGTTACAATCATTGGGAACAATTTCTTTTAATTTTCAAGAATGTTTCATGAAATTTTCATTGGAAGGAAAGGCAATTGAGTTAAGGGGTATCATAGGGAAACCTAGTAAGGTGATAAGCTCTAATGGCATGACAAAATTATTGAAAAAGGGGCATCAAGGAGTAATTGTACAACTATGCTCACTATATGTTCAAACATCTAATCCATCTATTCCCCTAAATCTCAAAGGGATCATTGATAATCATTGAAAAGTATTTGAATATATTCCCAGAGTTCTTCCACCGACTCGAAATCATGATCATGCTATTAACCTAATTCTTGGGAGTGTTCCTCCTAACATCAGGCCTTACAGATACCATTATTCCAAGAAGAGTGAAATTGAGCATATGGTTGAAGAAATGTTAGAGGATGGAATTATTAGACCTAGCCAAAGTTCTTACTTTGCACTGGTGGTAATGATACTCAAGAAAGAGGGTTCATGACGTATGTTTCCAGATTATAGAGAGCTCGAAAATATCACTATTAAAGATAAGTTTCCCATTACCATCATTGATGAATTGTTAGATGAACTACATGGAACAATCTTTTTCAAAAAGTTGGATCTCCATTTAGGATATCATCGGATTAGAATTAGGGAAGTAGATATCCCAAAAACAACATTCTGAACTCATGAAGGGAATTATAATTTTTTGGTCATCCCCTTTGGCCTTATGAATGCACCTTCCACATTCCAAGGGTTGATGAATTCCATTTTAAATCCCTTCCTTAGAAAATTTGTGTTAGTATTTTTTGATGATATACTTATCTATAGCAAGTCTTGGGAGGATAATGTTCGACATGTTGACAAGGTGCTACGACTACTAAAGGAGAAACAACTATATGCCAAACCATCCAAATGTTTCTTTGGGGTGAAGAAGGTAGAGTATTTGGGTCATATTGTATCTCATGAAGGTGTCAAAATATACCCTAACAATATTAAGGCCATGATGAACTGGCTGATTCCCAAAACATTGAATAATCTTAGAGGATTTTTGGGTTTGACACGTTACTACCGCAAGTTTGTTAGGAACTATGGAAGAATAACAACACCTTTAATGAAATTAACTAAGAAGGATGCATTTTCATGGAATCCAGAGGCAACTCAAGCTTTTGAACAACTTAAAGAGGTGATGTGCAAAGCTCCTGTCTTGACCACACCAGACTTCACAAAAAACTTTATTATGGAATGTGATGCCTCAAGAAATGACATTGGTGTTGTTCTAATGCAAGAAGTAAGGCCCCTTGCTTTTGAAAGTAGACCACTCAAGGGAAATGACTTACACAAAGCCATTTATGAGAAGGAAATGATGGAAATACTACATGAATTGAAGAAATGACGCCCTTACCTAATAGGTAGGCACTTCAAGGTCAAAAAATATCATGATAGTCTTAAATACTTCTTGGAATAAATATTATATTCAGAAGAACAACAAAAATAGGTGACCAAGATGTTGGGTTATGATTTTGAAATACTCTACAAAAAAGGGAAGCAAAATGTTGTGGTAGATGCACTCTCAAGAAAGAATGAATATGTTGAGGCCTTTCTCTGTGCTATATCGATCATCCAACCCGATTGGATAATAGAAGTGAGGGATGAATGGAATAATGGTGAAAACATGTGGACTCTCATTCAAAGGTTTTAGAAGGATTCCAGTGCATCAGATACATTTACATGGAAAAATGATTCACTATGGTACAACAATCACTTATATTTATTTAACAACTATGGTAGACCCAAAAAATTAAGACCCCAGGTCTTTTATAACCATTATCCATCCCAAGTTAGCGATGGGAGGAGGTTTCCATGGATTTTATCACAGGGTTACCGAAGTCTGAAGGAAAGAGTGTCATCATGGTGATTGTTGATAGACTGACCAAGTACGCACACTTTTGTGCACTCTCTCATCCTTTCAAAGCCAATACAATTTCCATTGCATTCATGGAGACAATTCAATAGATACATGGAAGCCCAAAGATTATTGTAAGTGGAAAAGATTCCATCTTCATTGGACACTTTTGGACATAATTATTTTCTTGTTTGGGTACTCAATTGGCTCATATATCATCTTTTCATCCTCAATCTGATGGAAAAACCGAGATAATGAACAAATGTCTGGAAGGCTACCTTCGTTGCTTTGTCTCTGATAAACAAACACAATGGTTCAAATGGTTACCCTTGGTAGAATGGTGGTATAACACTTCCTTTCACACTACAACTAAAATTACATGATTTATGGCACTCTATGGATATCATCCACCTTCCATCACTTATTCTTTAAAATAAAAATATAAGGTTCAAGCAATGGAAGATCACATTGAGCATCAACAAAAATTTCTCCAAATCTTAAAGGACAACCTGACCATGGCACATAATCGCATGAAACAACAAGCATACCAACATCGTAGTGAAATAAGTTTTGAAGTAGGGGATTAGGTATTTTTATGACTACAATCATACAAATATATGTCCCTCAAGGAAGCTAAGAAGAATAATAAATTATCACTAAAGTACTATGGCCCTTATAAGGTGTTGAAAAAGATTGGTACTATGGCATACAAATTGGAGTTGCCTGCATCTTCGCGAGCACACCCAGTTTTCCATGTTTCATGCTTAAAGAAGGTTATAAGTGAAAATATCCCAATTCAAAATATATTTTTAGAACTTGACGAGGAAGGAAAAATCATATTGGAGCCTGAAGCTATCATTGACACACGAATTCACCAGCTGAGGAATAGATCCATTTCAGAGTATCTCATTAAGTGGGTGAAACTACCCGTTGAATATTTCACTTGGGAATATGAGTCTTTTATACAAAAGCATCCAAAATTACTCAAACGTTGCAAACAACATTTGTTTAAAGGGGAGGGGCATGTTAAGCCCTAAATAGTATCACATAACCCCTTAATTGGGGCATATTACATTAGTAATGTTATTTTATTTATGTCGGCTTGGATCCATTAGTTGTAATTTTACCTCCTAGTCTCCTATATATGCCAATGAGACCTTTTTCATTTGGAATCATCTTGTATTTTGGAAATTTATGTGGTGTATAAGGAGGTTTCCCCCTCGAAGAGGCTTATTATCATAAATTCTCTCTTTGTCAAGGCGTTGAGTACTTATTCTGAGTTTTATTTTATGCTATTTTGATATTTGGTTCTTAGCATCAAAATCCTAGCGTTCCTATTGGGGTTACTCCTCACCAGAGTGATAAAGAAACCCTTTTGTTTGTTCCTAATATCGAAAACCAAGAAGTCCAACTCCAGGTTCAATTGAATCCCAATTTTTGTTGTCCGAATATTACCTCTTATCATGTTGACTAGATGAACCCCAAAGAAATTTCAATGAGTTCAATTGCTCACCATGTTGCTCGTAGCATGACTAAGAGAGGCTTCATTTGTCCCAAACCCTATGATATGGAATCCATCGTTACCAGGTTAAAAATTATACCTATGGTTCAATTAGCGCAAGTGAAGGGGATTCAACCCAGTCCTAAGAATTCACATGCACAAAGAAAATTAAATGACGAAAATAAAAAGGATGTTAATTATGAGAATAATAAGCAGAGTCATAGGTTATCCAAGTTCATGAGAAACAAATTTCAAGATAAAATATCAAATCAGGATGACCACATAATCGTTGATGATCAGGAAGTTCCTTGTAATCAGACCAACAACATATTTTACTTGCCCAAATTAGAAGTTCTTGTTTCCTACGACTTTGTTGAAAATATTTCACCATTTCTTAAAGGATCGAATCAATTTCATGGCATTGGTTTTACATTAAGAAACAATTTTCTTAAAGAGAAATCATCTTGTGTAAATCATGAGCACAAAAAACAAGAAAGGTCAAACACCGAAGTTTGTGGAAGATGTTGTTATTGGTATGAGAAATACCATTCATTCATACCCTATCTACAAATGAACATTGGTCAATTGCAGAATGAAAACATAGATCTTAAGATATAAATCCAATTTCTGATTAATCAACAGGAATAAGAAACAACATAAGTGAATAAGAAAGTCAAGTATCATGAAGCTACAATGGTAGTTAAATCCATGTGAGTCAATATCATTATTAATTCTAATATGAAGAATTCAAAGAGTTCAAATGTGTGAAGTTTAAATTTAGTATATGGGACTTCTATTTTGTTAGTAAGTCTCGATTTAATTTTTGTTGTTTTGATTTTATTGATTCTGTTATGTTTGTTTAGACAAGCTACATAATCAAAGATTTTGTATCTCATCTTATAATAGTAAATAATTGATTTTCATTGGTTATTTTTATTTTATTTTGAAGGTGTTTTATCTTGAAGGAGTTCGAGAAAAGAAAATGTCAGGATTTATGGATTTGATTGGGTGCGATCACGATTTGGTTTTGATTGCAATAGCATAGGATTAGTCTTGAGAGATAGAGTCCTGGTTCTGTTTTGTTTTTTTTAACAAACTTTTAGAACAATACATATTTTGGTTTTCTATTGTAAGTATGGATCACAATGATCTGACAAACCATGTTATTCTTAGAATATTCTATCTTATCGTTAAGATATTGGTTCAGTTATGAATTTGTTTAAATAGAAGTAGTATCCTCGAGTATGGGGGAGGAATGGATTTGAGATCGTAAAAAAGAGAGGACAATGAACATTGGATTGCCTTAGACTTAGTTCTATGAGTGATTTTGAGTTGTTTTAATATATCATCTATTATGAAATAATATGTTCATGGTCTTCTTGGAATAATTTTGTGTTATTAAATCTTGTATTTTGTCCATTTTTACTAATACATTGTTATGGTATTATTTATATATCTCTTATTCCAATAAATAATGTATGCACTCTAAATTACTCATTCCATTGATGATAATTCTTTATGCAAATGTTGTTTAGATACATGTGTACAAATATATTAAGTTTTCTTATAAGATTTGTATATGTTTAACCTTTTCTGTCAATGGGATGTATTATGTTGGTCGAAATGGTACATTAATAAGTTTTTCATGAAGAGTTGGATTTGATGATTGATTCTTTCCATATCTATATCAAAAATTATATATTCTGTTGAAGTTTCTTTCAACAGGATTATTGTAGTTCTCAAATTGCACAGTTTCCTGTTAAAGATTTATCTTTACAAATGAGACCGTCCGATGAACATTAACATGGAAAGGCTCAATAACTAAGTTAAAACTTTGCTCCTGGTCGGGATAGGTTAATAAATTTTGTTCTTTTGTTTTGATTAATGAGAGTAACGTTTTATCTAGTTTAAATGCTTTGACCATTTAAACTAAAACCATTATAACTTACATTCATATCTATTTGTTTCAGTTTGGTTTGAATATTGTTTAAACTATTTAAGTAATATTTGTATTACTAGATTTATATATTATTCTATTTTAAATTTTCCTAAGATTTAGTTCCTCGAAATTGCTTCTTTTCACAAGAATTTTCAATAAATCTTGTACTGTGTATATGTTGTATATTTTGTTAAAAAAAGTAATCTTGTAATAATTGTAAATAGTAGGAATTTGTTGGTAAATAGCTAGAAACCCTTTTTTTCTTTTCTTAGGATAGATCTCCTCATCGATTAGTGGAGTCGTTAAATGCATCAGGGATATCTAACTTAAATGACTTTGGTCTTGCTCTAAGGACCTTAAACCAAGATTTTTCCTCTTATTTGATGAGTGGTCACATCTGCCCATCAAAAAATAGCGCTAGAAGGAGGGACTTTTAGATATTAATGGCACGTGGAGGCCGAAAAACACCTCCGAACAATCACTCTCCAATTAAGACTCATAGTCGCTTAGACACTACTGTTGTATCTGACACATCTACTACTTCCAAAAATGAGCCTATTATTCCACTCGAACCACATTCTCCATCCAATACTGTTGAACCTTCTACACCTCCTTCAAAAAGACTAGACTTACAGGAGATACTCTAGAGATCCCACTAATCGTTATTAAGAACCCACGATACTTTGGAAAGGGTTAGGGAGTTGGGGGGTCAATTGTATCAACCTATTGATTTTCCTTCTCAACTAGAAAACCTAATCATAATTGGTACACCCAACTATAGGTTACAAAACATCATGACTGACCAACTTGAAATCGACCTCACAGCTGGAATAATTAATCCCATGTATCAAGATCAGTTGGAAACATGAGTATCACAATAACCAACTACATAAAATCTCATCTTAGGTGTCAGGGGATCTAGTTTACCTCCTTCACTACCTGACCCATCTCCACCTCCATCGGGAGGAGAATCCTTTGACGAAGAAAGTTCCTCTTTTGAAGTTTCCCAAACTTCAAATACCTCACAAATCTCGACCCAAATAACTAATCAAAATAACCCTGCCAGGCCTTGGCTCGATCAAGATGTTGTTGCAATACCAGAACCACAACATCTTTTTCCTAAAAATCTTCAGAAGTGGTTACCTAAGCTTGACCTTGATTCCAAGTAGTCAGCTGAACATCACATAAATAAATTATGTTGGCTATCAGGCTCCGAAACGTAGAACATGAATATGTCGTATGCAAACTCTTTCCTTATACCTTCGATGGAAATTCCTCCACTTGGTACTTCACACAACAAACTCAAAATATAGTCTCTTAGGATAGATTTGAAACCATTTTTCTAGAAAAAATCGGATATGACAAGTCTCTCGAGGTCTTGGTTATGGAATTATCTAACATGAAGATGAATCAGAAGGAGAAAGTCAAAGAATTTAACCAGAGGTTTCTTACACTAAAAAATAAAATCCTTGTAGAATCTATGCCTGCAAAAAACCTGATCATTGCATACAATGCTAAGGCCCTACATCACACTACAACAACGTGGGTTAAAAGTTCCAAGAAGAAAACTCTATTAGAGGCTTTTGAAGAATCCATCCTCGTTGAAAAATATATGCTTAGTTTGAAGGATAGTACAAACCCTGAAACCGAACAAGCCTCTTCTTCCAAGAAGAAGATTGACATTCTTCCTAAACCACATTCAACTAAGAAAGATCATCAAGTTGTTGACTTGAAAAGAGCTACATAGGAAGGATCCTCAAATACATGACTTTATAGAACACCTTATAGAAGTCCTCCTTAGAATCTTCCTAACAAGAAAACTCCCCCTGCTGAAGGTTTGAGCCTAGAAGGATTGCATACAACTATACAAGGCTTATTAGATGGAACTAAAACTATGTCTGATGATACAACTAAACATCAAGACGAAGCATGGAATGGAGGGGAAGATATGCCTCATGAAGAAGATTCATCCCCTCCAACTATAGGACATTTTTCAAGCAACATTTTCTAAACAAAGTATGATACTATCCATGATAATCAAAATCCTTACAATATGCGTAGTAAAGATCAATCAAACAATCAAACCCCGCACGTTCCTAACAAGAATGCAACATCCAATCAGAAAAAACAAACATAAGCAACAAAGAATTATTCTATTCCCGATCTAGATTACGATCCTATTGAGGATTTTAATAAATTGAAGGCTAATATTTCAATCTATGAGCTTCTTAAGTTCCCTTACATTCAACATAAAATTTTACAAAGTATAGCTGAGAATAACAATAAGAAAAAGGCTATTCCGAGCAAAAATGTAGCAAATTTTGATAAATTAACTTCATGAACAACAAATAAAAATAAACAACCTACAAACATCACTTCGACACAACGAAATAAGTCAAATGTGCCACCCCTCCTTTTAACATTTGATATTTATAACATAAATGTACATAATTGTATGGTGGAATTTGGGGCTTCATCAAATGTGATGCCCTTATCAGTTTTCCAGAAAAAACAATGCTGAAATGAAACCATCGGATATCAAAATTATCCAGCTTGATAGAACTAATGTTACAGTGGTTGGGGAACTTAAAGATGTTTTGATTAGGCTGTCATCCAATCCAAAATTACATCATATCACTGATATAGTGGTGGCCAAAATTCCTAAGGTATATGGTATGTTTCTTAGCAGAGATTTCTCAACAGTTAACAATTATTTTTCTACAGATTGGTCTCACCTCTAGTTTCCTCTCAATGACCAACCAAATAATCTTAGGATCAACAGGGAATGATACTTGAAATACACTGTGACATATTTTAATGACCCAAATGATCCTTTTATTTCAAACAAGATTGTGCTAGAAAATCAAGGCCTAAATACCTTATTTGGGAATTTTGCAGCTGAAATATCCTCCGTTACAGACTCAAATCATCAATATGAAATTTTAGTATTCACTCAAGTCATAATTCCCAATCCTACTTTGAATATTGTGAATGATGAAGATAACTTATTTCAAACTGAGTTTTGGTCCTTGTACTTTGATGGGTCTAAATCACGTGAAGGAGACGGTGTTGGCTGCCTACTAATTGACCCTAAAGGTAACACGACATTTATTTCTTGTAGGTTAGAATTTAACTACACAAACAATATAGAATAGTACAAATCTCTCTTGTAGGGAAGAAAAAAATCCATTGACCTTAATGTCAAGTCTTTGATTGTGTTTGAAGATTCTGAAATTGTGGTTAAGCAGGTAAGAAACTCTATTCACTGTGTATCTGCTCATCTTAAAAGTTATTAGGCTGAGGTATGGAACTTAATCAATAATTTTCTTGCTTTTAATATAAGTTCTAGTCCTAGGTCTAGAAATACCGAAGTAGATTTACTAGCTAAAGTAGCATCTAAATTATTGCTTGCTCAAGGTTTTTCTCCTAATTCCTTTGTTGTTGAATTAATATTTAGACCATCAATTCCTGACAATGTCACTAATTGGAGGGTTTTTGATAATGATCAACAAATAATTAATTTTCTTCACATGGAGGATACCTTCCAAGATGAAATAATTGATGAGATTGACCATGATGAAAACCTTTGTGATTTTTTGGTAATACTTGACTCACACTTAATTGAAAATTTATCTGAGCTGGTAAATTCTATCCCTAAATCTGTAATCAGGCTAGAAATTTTTTATGATTTGCATGAAAAATTCAAAGGGATTGTTAATTGTAAAACCAATATCTCTTCAATACAATATGAGGTCATCAATATTGGTTCTCCTAATAAACCCCAAAACATCAATTTAGGTACTGAATGTGAAAAAAATGAGCATAATAATATTAGGACAAAAAGATTGGTGGAAAAGGCCTCAAGACATGATTCTTAACATTGTATTCATCTTAATGATACAAATATATAATACAATAATGAAACCACCTCAATTTCTCTCACATCGACACCTCATCGAGAGATAAGGTAGGAGGAGGCAATATAGGAATCTAGAAACACACTTAGGATAAAATCTATATCCTTAAATGTGAAATATACAAAGGTGGTATACTAGGAATTAATGATTGTATATGAGTAAGAGGCTAACATTCCCCCCTCAATCATAAGTCTAAACAACAATACCAATAAAGAAGGTGCATAAGCTGGTATATCTCCATGTCTTCACGTAGAAACTCCTCAGCTGAGCCACATTGAAGAACTTCCTGAAAAACTGCTAAATCTGGATGTTGAGAAATTTGGAAAATCTCATTGTGTAATCATGCGATCCATAATGGCAACAATTTTTTCACTGATATGAACTCCAATACAATGAGAGTGAACCAAGAGAATTGAATCAATTGCAAATATGACACATCCATGGAAATTCCTGACAACTCAATCAATGCCAAGATGCAATGCAGAAGGATCCATCTGTCCTCTGCTAGGTCCAATGATCATCTAGGTGAACCAAATGTCGACATCATGACTCTCAAAATCAACATCCCTGTGTATGATTCAATATTGAACCATCATTATGCCAAATTCTACCATCTATAGACTACAGTCGACCATCTGGAAAATTTGATGCCCATATGGCATATTTGTTGTCGAAACTTTCATTCTGACAACCATCTACAATTTCATCATTAATTCCCCCCTTTGTCAACTGAAAGGATATACCACAAGTGGTTTCACAAACCATATTCACTAGATTTATGAACTCTGTCCCTTAAGGTGCATGAAAGTTTCACTTTTACTCTATTTGTGTACAATTCAAAGTGGGCATGTTTCACATTTATCTCATCCCATGAAGGCCATGCTTGAAAGCTATGCCATAAGGAGACCACTTTGGAGTTATACACCCTTATGTCAGGTACAAAAAATTCTATGTGTTGCAATATTGCTCTTTACACAAGATTGGATTCTATGGTAAGACTTAAATAATCGCTTGGTAGTTGATGACCATTGCCAATATCGATCCACTCATAGTGAATCTTCAATCTTGCAGGTTTGTTACTCTTGGAACATTTAGCTGATGCATCGTTTGACTTGCCACAATGCTAGAAAGGACGAAGATCAAAATAATGACTCTCAATGTGACCAACTCGATTACAATGTTGGCACTACACATTATGATGATGAACTTGAACAAGGAAAGTTACCACTTGAAGGAATCATGCATTGATGAAGTGGATTCGTTTTGAATAATCTAGAGTATGAA
>JASDQU010108357.1:125959-139955 GCA_032191745.1 Picea mariana
TATTTTTCTTTTGGAATAAAAGATGTCATCATTAAAAAGTGGGAATATAATTCACCATTGAGTGATATGAGTTGCCATACTACTTTTTCCATTGGTAAGGGATATTAAAACCTTTTTATTTTGTAAGACATCAAGCAATTGTAATTGTGACACCTTGCAAGAAGAAGTGTATTGTGACACCTTGCAAGAAGAAGTGTAAAGGAATATTTGGGAAAAGTAAGACCTTGTAACATGGTTCATGTTGAGACATGAAGATCATTGCAATTTTTTCAATTGTAATTGGATCATTGGTATTGCAACACAGATATCATATAATAAAATAAAATAGAATTTTTTTGTTCATGTCCTAGATCTGCTCGAAATTGAATAAGGGGATCTTAGGTACACATTGTGTTGTGTATGAGCATGAATATTTTCATGGCGGTTGTTCTTTTTTATGTTTCTGATGTTTATTGTATATTTTTGACATAAACACAATTGTAATCTATCATTTCCCACAGCAAACATATTACGATGCAATTTTGCATAGTTAATGAAATTCAAGCACAATGAAATGCAAGTAATCAAGAAGTAGCGAAGATATCAAATTAGCAATCACATCAACATTGCACACATCAAGATCATAATAAAGGTCTCAAAGCATCATCAAATTTGAAGATCAACTCAACTTTGAAATCAACATTTATTGTAAACTTGCAAATAATCTTTTTTGTAAGTAATCAAGATCAACTTGGAATATTTTTTATAAGTTTCAAATCAAATCTAAGTTGAATTACATTGTAATTTTCAGGTGCATTCTCGGTTGAATCTGATACCCTCTATTTGTTCAGTCCAATTTTCACTTGTTGTGCATGTCAATCAATCATTGTTATACTTTGTGATGCATTTTCAGTGGTAACCGACATCCTCAACTTCCTGGAAGCAAGTTCAAGTGAGCGTGAAGTTCAAGTGAGCAGGTTACAAATGGAGAGAAGTGGAGAATTACTAGAGTTACTGAACACTCTAAAACTGGTGTTGAAGACAACATAGTCATACTTCACAAAGATATTCTTCAATCAATGCTAACTTGTTTTCAAGTGATGCAAGATAAATTTAGAATCCTTCTAGCACAATCTCAGCTATCGAATGATGATTTGATAGATCTCAAAAATCAGCAGCCATTGAAGTGTTCTAAACTAATTTTTGTTCAGAAAAAACCCTATCTATGATGATGATGACGATGATTTTGATCAAAAGTCAGTGAAGGAGAACCTAAGCAAGACAACTTCAGAAGCAACTTCCAATGAAGATGAATCGCAAGAAGAACATTCCAAAGAACATAATGATACAACAAGTATAAGTAAAAGTAAATGTGAAGCGCCTCATTAAGTACAAAATTCTCTTTCCAAGCCCATCATCAGACCTTGGGAATAAATCAACCACAACAAGCACAGAACAGGACTTGGATATGACAAGGAAGTTACCTTTCATACTCTAGATTATTCAAAACGAATCCACTTCATCAATGCATGATTCCTTCAAGAAGTTACCACTTCACTTGAAGTTTTAACTTTCCCTGTTCAATTTCATCATCATAATGTGTAGTGCCAACATTGTAATCGAGTTGGTCACATTGAGAGTCATTATTTTGATCTTCATCCTTTCCATCATTGTGGCAAGTCAAATGATGCATTAGCTAAATGTTCCAAGAGTAACAAACCTCCAAGATTGAAGATTCACTATGAGTGGATCGATCCTTGGCAATGGTCATCAACTACCAAGCGATTATTTAAGTCTTACCGTAGAATCCAATCTTGTGTAAAGAGCAATCTTGCAACACATAGACTTTTTTGTACTTGACATAAGGGTGTATAACTCCAAAGTGGTCTCCTTATGGCGTAGCTTTCAAGCATGGCCTTCATGGGATGAGATAAATGTGAAACATGCCCACTTTGAATTGTACACAAATAGAGTAAAAGTGAAACTTTCATGCACCTTAAGGGATGGAGTTCATAAATCCAGTGAATATGGTTTGTGAAACCACTTGTGGTATATCCTTTCAGCTGACAAAGGGGGGAATTAATGATGAAATTGCAGATGGTTGTCAGAATGAAAGTTTCGACAACAAATATGCCATATGGGCATCAAATTTTCCAGATGGTCGACTACAGTCTATAGATGGTAGACTTTGGCATAATGATGGTTCAATATTGAATCATACATAGGGATGTTGATTTTGAGAGTCATGATGTCGACATTTGGTTCACCTAGATGATCATTGGACCTAGCAGAGGACAGATGGATCCTTCTTCATTGCATCTTGGCATTGATTGAGTTGTCAAGAATTTCCATGGATGTGTCATATTTACAGTTGATTCAATTCTCTTGGTTCACTCTCATCGTATTGGAGTTCATATCAGTGAAAAAATTGTTGGCATTATGGATCGCATGATTACACAGTGAGATTTTCCATATTTCTCAGCATCCAGATTTAGCAGTTTTTCAGGAAGTTCTTCAATGTGGCTCAGCTGAGGAGTTTCAGCGTGAAGACATGGAGATATACCAACTTATGCACCTTCTTTATTGGTATTGTTGTTTAGACTTATGATTGAGGGGGGAATGTTAGCCTCTTACTCATATACAATCATTAATTCCTAGTATACCACCTTTGTATATTTCACATTTAAGGATATAGATTTTATCCTAAGTGTGTTTCTAGATTCCTATATTGCCTCCTCCTACCTTATCTCTCAATGAGGTGTCAATGTGAGAGAAATTGAGGTGGTTTCATTATTGTATTATATATTTGTATCATTAAGATGAATACAATGTTAAGAATTATGTTTTGAGGCCTTTTCCACCTATCTTTTTGTCCTAATATTATTATGCTCAATTTCTTCACATTCAGTACCTAAATTGATGTTTTGGGGTTTATCAGGAGAACCAATATTGATGACCTCGTATTGTATTGAAGAGCTATTGGTTTTAAAATTAACAATCCCTTTGAATTTGTCATGCAAATCATAAAAAATTCTAGCCTGATTACAGATTTAGGGATAGAATTTACCAACTTAGATAAATTTTCAATTAAGTGTGAGTCAGGTATTACCGAAAAATCACAAAGGTTTTCATCATGGTCAATCTCATCAATTATTGCATCTTGGAAGGTGTCCTCCATGTGAAGAAAATTAATTATCTGTTGATCATTATCAAAAACCCTCCAATTAGTGACATTGTCAGGAATTGATGGTCTAAATATTAATTCAACAACAAAGGCATCGGGAGAAAAACCTTGAGCAGGCAATAATTTAGATGCTACGTTAGCTAGTAAATCTACTTCAGTATTTCTAGACCTAGAACTAGAACTTATATTAAAAGCAAGAAAATTATTGATTAAGTTCCATACCTCAGCCTGATAACTTTTGAGATGAGAAGATACGCAGTGAATAGATTTTCTTACCTGCTTAACCACAATTTCAGAATCTTCAAACACAATCAAAGATTTGACATTAAGGTCAATGGATTTTTTTCTTCCCTACAAGAGAGATTTGTATTATTCTATATTGTTTGTGTAGTTAAATTCTAACCTACAAGAAATAAATGTCGTGTTACCTTTAGGGTCAATTAGTAGACAGCCAACACCAACTCCTTCACGTGATTTAGACCCATCAAAGTACAAGGACAAAAACTCAATTTGAAATAAGTTATCTTCATCATTCACAATATTCAGAGTAGGATTGGGAATTATGACTTGAGTGCATACTAAAATTTCATATTGATGATTTGAGTCTGTAACGGAGGATATTTCAGCTGCAAAATTCCCAAATAAGGTATTTAGGCCTTGATTTTCTAGCACAGTCTTGTTTGAAATAAAAGGCTCATTTGGGTCATTAAAATATGTCACAGTGTATTTCAAGTATCATTCCCTGTTGATCCTAAGATTATTTGGTTGGTCATTGAGAGGAAACTAGAGGTGAGACCAATCTGTAGAAAAATAATTGTTAAGTTGTTGAGAAATCTCTGCTAAGAAACATACCATATACTTCAGGAATTTTGGCCACCACTATATCAGTGATATGATGTAATTTTGGATTGGATGACAGCCTAATCAAAACATCTTTAAGTTCCCCAACCACTGTAACATTAGTTCTATCAAGCTGGATAATTTTGATATCCAATGGTTTCATTTCAGCATTGTTTTTCTGGAAAACTAATAGGGGCATCACATTTGATGAAGCCCCAGATTCCACCATACAATTATGTACATTTATGTTATAAATATCAAATGTTAAAAGGAAGGGTGGCACATTTGACTTATTTCGTTGTGTCGAAGTGATGTTTGTAGGTTGTTGATTTTTATTTGTTGTTCATGAAGTTAATTTATCAAAATTTGCTACATTTTTGCTCGAAATAGCCTTTTTCTTATTGTTATTCTCAGCTATACTTTGTAAAATTTTCTGTTTAATGTAAGGGAACTTAAGAAGCTCATAGATTGAAATATTAGCCTTCAATTTATTAAAATCCTCAATAGGATCGTAGTTTAGATCGGGAACAGAATAATTCTTTGTTGCTTATGTTTTTTTTTTCTAGTTGGATGTTGCATTCTTGTTAGGAACGAGCGGGGTTTGATTGTTCGATTGATCTTTACTACGCATATTGTAAGGATTTTGATTGTCATGGATAGTATCATAATTTGGTTAGAAAATGTTTCCCGGAAAATGTCCTATAGTTGGAGAGGATGAATCTTCTTCATGAGGCATATCTTCCCCTTCATTCCATGCTTCATATTGATGTTTAGTTGTATCATCAGACGTAGTTTTAGTTCCATCTAATAAGCCTTGTATAGCTGTATGCAATCCTTTTAGGCTCAAACCTTTAGCAGGGGGAGTTTTCTTGTTAGGAAGATTCTAAGGAGGCCTTCTATAAGGTGTTCTATAAAGTCATGTATTTGAGGATCCTTCCTATGTATCTCTTTTCAAGTCAACAACTTGATGAGATAAATTTTGCAAGGATTTTTGCAATATTTCCAAGTCAATAGGTTCCTGATCTTTCTTAGTTGAATGTGGTTTAGAAAGAATGTCAATCTTCTTCTTGGAAGAAGAGGCTTGTTTGGTTTCAGGGTTTGTACTATCCTTCAAACTAAGCATATATTTTTCAACGAGGATGGATCCTTCAAAAGCCTCTAATAGAGTTTTCTTCTTGGAAATTTTAACCCACGTTGTTGTAGTGTGATGTAGGGCCTTAGCATTGTATGCAATGATCAGGTTTTCTGCAGGCATAGATTCTACAGGGATTTTATTTTTTAGTGTAAGAAACCTCTAGTTAAATTCTTTGACTTTCTCCTTCTGATTCATCTTCATGTTAAATAATTCCATAACCAAGACCTCGGGAGACTTGTCATCTCTGATTTTTTCTAGAAAAATGGTTTCAAATCTATCCCAAGAGACTATATTTTGAGGTTGTTGTGTGAAGTACCAAGTGGAGGAATTTCCATCGAAGGTATAAGGAAAGAGTTTGCATATGACATATTCATGTTCTACGTTTCTGAGCCTGATAGCCAACATAATTTATTTATGTGATGTTTAGCTGACTACTTGGAATCGAGGTCAAGCTTAGGTAACCACTTCTGAAGATTTTTAGGAAAAATATTTTGTGGTCCTGGTATTGCAACAACATCTTGATCGAGCCAAGGCCTGGCAGGGTTATTTTGATTAGTCATTTGGGTCGAGATTTGTGAGGTATTTGAAGTTTGGGAAACTTCAAAAGAGGAACTTTCTTTGTCAAATGATTCTCCTCCTGATGGAGGTGGAGATGGGTCAGGTAGTGAAGGAGGTAAACCAGATCCCCTGACACCTAAGATGAGAGTTTATGTAGTTGGTTATTGTGATACTCATGTTTCCAACTGATCTTGATACATGGGGTTAATTATTCCAACTGTGAGGTCGGTTTCAGGTTGGTCAGTCATGATGTTTTGGAACCTGTAGTTGGGTGTACCAATTATGATTAGGTTTTCTAGTTGAGAAGGAAAATCAATAGGTTGAGACAATTGACCCCTCAACTCCCTAACCCTTTCCAAAGTATCGTGGGTTCTTAGTAACGATTGGCGGGATCTCTGGAGTATCTCCTATAAGTCTGGTCTCTTTGAAGGAGGTGTAGAAGGTTCAACAATATTGGATGGAGAATGTGGTTCGAGTGGAATAATAGGCTCATTTTTGGAAGTAGTAGATGTGTCAGATACAACAGTAGTGTCTAAGCGACTACAAGTCTTAATTGGAGAGTGATTGTTTGGAGGTGTTTTTCGGCCTCCACGTGCCATTAATATCTAAAAGTCCCTCCTTCTAGCGCCATTTGTTGATGGGCAGATGTGACCACTCATCAAATAAGAGGGAAAATCTTGGTTCAAGGTCCTTAGAGCAAGACCAAAGTCGTTTAAGTTAGATATCCCTGACGCGTTTAACGGCTCCATTAACTGATGAGGAGATCTATCCTAAGAAAAGAAAAAAATGGTTTCTAGCTATTTACCAACAAATTCCTACTATTTACAATGATTACAGGATTACTTTTTTTTAACAAAATATACAACATATACACAGTACAAGATTTATTGAAAATTCTTGTGAAAAGAAGCAATTTCAAGGAACTAAATCTTAGGAAAATTTAAAATAGAATAATATATAAATCTAGTAATACGAATATTACTTAAATAGTTTAAACAATATTCAAACCAAACTGAAACAAATAGATATGAATGTAAGTTATAATGGTTTTAGTTTAAATGGTCAAAGCATTTAAACTAGATAAAACATTACTCTCATTAATCAAAACAAAAGAACAAAATTTACTAACCTAACATTACTCTCATTAATCAAAACAAAAGAACAAAATTTACTAACCTATCTCGACCAGGAGCAAAGTTTTAACTTAGTTATTGAGCCTTTCCATGTTAATGTTCATTGGACGGTCTCATTTGTAAAGATAAATCTTTAACAGGAAACTGTGCAATTTGAGAACTACAATAATCCTGGTGAAAGAAACTTCAACATAATATATAAGTTTTGATATAGATATGGAAAGAATCAATCATCAAATTCAACTCTTCATGACAAACTTATTAATGTACCATTTCGACCAACATAATACATCCCATTGACAGAAAAGTTTAAACATATACAAATCTTATAAGAAAACTTAATATATTTGTACACATGTATCTAAACAACATTTGCATAAAGAATTATCATCAATGGAATGAGTAATTTAGAGTGCATACATTATTTATTGGAATAAGAGAAATATAAATAATAACATAACAATGTATTAGTAAAAATGGACAAAATACAAGATTTAATAACACAAAATTATTCCAAGAAGACCATGAACATATTATTTCACAATAGATGATATATTAAAACAACTCAAAACTACTCACAGAACTAAAGTCTAAGGCAATCCAATGTTCATTGTCCTCTCTTTTTTACGATCTCAAATCCATTCCTCCCCCATACTCGAGGATACTACTTCTAATTAAACAAATTCATAACTGAACCAATATCTTAACGATAAGATAGAATATTCTAAGAATAACATGGTTTGTTAGATCATTGTGATCCATACTTACAATAGAAAACCAAAATGTGTATTGTTCTAAAAGTTTGTTAAAAAAAACAAAACAGAACCAGGACTCTGTCTCTCAAGACTAATCCTATGCTATTGCAATCAAAACCAAATCGTGATCTCACCCAATCAGATCCATAAATCCTGACATTTTCTTTTCTCGAACTCCTTCAAGATAAAACAATTGCAAAATAAAATAAAAATAACCAATGAAAATAAATTATTTACTATTATAAGATGAGATACAAAATCTTTGATTATGTAGCTTGTCTAAACAAACATAACAGAATCAATAAAATCAAAACAACAAAAATTAAATCGAGACTTACTAACAAAATAGAAGTCCCATATACTAAATTTAAACTTCACACATTTTAACTCTTTGAATTCTTCATATTAGAATTAATAATGATATTGACTCATGTGGATTTAACTACCATTGTAGCTTCACGATACTTGACTTTCTTATTCACTTATGTTGTTTCTTGTTCTTGCTGATTAATCAGAAATTGGATTTATATCTTAAGATCTATGTTTTCATTCTGCAATTGACCATTGTTTATTTGTAGATAGGGTATGAATGAATGGTATTTCTCATACCAATAACAACATCTTCCACAAACTTCAGTGTTTGACCTTTCTTGTTTTTTGTGCTCATGATTTACACAGGATGATTTCTCTTTAAGAAAATTGTTTCTTAATGTAAAACCAATGCCATGAAATTGATTTGATCCTTTAAGAAATGGTGAAATATTTTCAACAAAGTCGTAGGAAACAAGATCTTCTAACTTGGGCAAGTAAAATATGTTGTTGGTCTGATTACAAGGAACTTCTTGATCATCAACGATTATGGGGTCATCCTGATTTGATATTTTATCTTGAAATTTGTTTCTCATGAACTTGGATAACCTATGACTCTGCTTCTTATTCTCATAATTAACATCCTTTTTATTTTCGTCATTTAATTTTCTTTGTGCATGTGAATTCTTAGGACTAGGTTGAATCCCCTTCACCTGCGCTAATTGAACCATAGGTATATTTTTTAACCCGGTAACGATGGATTCCATATCATAGGGTTTGGGACAAATGAACCCTCTCTTAGTCATGCTACGAGAAACATGGTGAGCAATTGAACTCATTGAAATTTCTTTGGGGTTCATCTGGTCAACATGATAAGAGGTAATATTCGGACAACGAAAATTGGGATTCAATTGAACCTGGAGTTGGACTTCTTGGTTTTCGATATTAGGAACAACCAAAAGGGTTTCTTTATCACTCTGGTGAGGAGTAACCCCAATAGGAACCCTAGTATTTTGATGCTAAGAACAAAATATCAAAATAGCATAAAATAAAACTCAGAAAAAGTACTCAATGCCTTGACAAAGAGAGAATTTATGATAATAAGCCTCTTCGAGGGGGAAACCTCCTTATACACCACATAAATTTCCAAAATACAAGATGATTCCAAATGAAAAGGTCTCCTTGGTATATATAGGAGACTAGGAGGTAAAATTACAACTAATGGACCCAAGCTGAAAAAAATAAAATAACATTACTAATGTAATATGCCCCAATTAAGGGGTAATATGACACTATTTAGGGCTTAACATCTGAGAAATTTCTAGGAAACCCTGTATAGAATCATCTATTGATGGTAAAGGATCATGTAGAAAATTATTTCTGATAACAAAAGAATCCCAAGTATCCCCAATTTGTCTCAAATGATATTCTCTAAGGATTCTAATCAACCCATGGTGAAATAGACTAGCCTCAGGGTTTCCTATTTTCCTTTGAAAAAACTTAGCCATTTTGGATAGGCTTCTCAATAAGTAGAAAGGCATGTTCAATCGAAAACCCTGGAAGACCATAAGCAATCGAATGTGAAAATAAAACACCATGCCATAACGGCCTTCACAAGTCACAAATTCATTAATGACAAAGACCAGATTCTACCATTTCTTCCTTAGAAAGTTAACTGGCATAAATTTAATGTCATAACTTGAGTGTTTGGAAGCCAGTAATTGTTTACATGGGATATCCTTCACTCATGTGTTCTTGAACCATTTTTCTCCATCCAAAGGTAATCATGTAGCTTGGGAAATGAGGTATTCTTCTAATACCAATTCTACATCCTCTTCTCTAGCCTTGTTTCCATCAAAAGACTGAGCAAAAACCCTTTCCATTTGAACATTATGACTTTTAAAGGACTGAATAAAAGTTACCCATCCCACCACTTGTACCATACCCATAATATCATCGTAAGCTTGCAGAATCTCAAGCCCATTAGGCTCTCTTCTAACCACAAATGACATGACAAATTAGCTGACGAAAAGGAGTGACCTAGAGAGGGTAATATTATCAGAGGTATGAACAAAATGTGTAATACGATATAGCCATGATGATCAAGATGAGGAGAAATGGCATGAACTAGCATGAACTAGCATGATGGTTGGTTTAATTAGTTTGGGAAATGGATGCGGGAACAGGCCTGCAAACCTCATAAACCATTGATTTCTCAAGGGGCAGTCTGTTGGAGAAATTTCTATTTTCAACACACTAGTTCAGTGAGAGTCAACTGACTATTTCTATTTTAGACTTTCTATTTTTACCATCACTATTATGCATGCATGCATTCCTAAGGAAAGCTAATTGTTTGATTGTTTTTTTAAATTATGGAATGCTTTTCCCTATATATGAGTGTATTCCACTCATTCATTGTATCATATTGATCATTATCTATGTATCAATCATCAGCTCATTGGAGTAGTGTGAATATATTTTCTCATTCTTCCATATTGAATCTCTCTTCCTTTCTTGATAAGTTGTGTTTGTACTTTCTTTATCTAGATCTCATGTGCAAGTTTCCATGAAACAATGACATGGTATCAGAGCTATGTTGCTTGGAGCAAGCCAGACAAGCCAAAGAATAAGGAAAATCGGGGTTTTGGCGAGATAAATCTGTGGTCGTACCTTTCAGCATTTATTCCTCCCAAAATATTACATTTTTTAGGAAACGACTTGTAAGTAAAGTAAATCGGCCCATTTTGGAAGTGGGTTTTCAACCATTTGACGCGATTCTTCACCGTTTGCCCAGAAAGTAAGCCGCAAGATAGCCTCTTGAAACTGATACGAATATGTGGTCGTACATTTCTACAATGATTGCTCCCAAAAATATTAATTTTTTGAGGAAACGACCCGCATAAAAGTAAATAGACCCATTTTGGAAGTGGGTTTCAACCGTTTGGCAAGATTCCTCACCGTTTGCTTAGAAAGCAAGCCGCAAGATAGCCTCCTAAAACTGATACGAATCTATGGACGTACCTTTCTACATACATTGCTCCCAAAATATTACATTTTGGAGGAAACAATCCTTGCAAAAAGTAAATTGGCCCATTTTGGAAGTGGGTTTTCAACCATTTGGAAAGATTCCTTGTTGTTTGCTCAAAAAGTAAGTCGCAAGATCATCTCTTGAAGTTGATACGAATTTTCACTTAAAGTGCCCTTTCTGCCATGATTTCTTAATTTTTCACTTGCAGATTGAGAGTAAATTTTTAGGGGTTATTAGAAATAGTGGGAGAGATGGATATGAAAACTATTATACAGTCAAACTTGGTGGTAATCCTCACACCATACAATTATTTTGATTGGAATCCCAAGGCGACATTCCAACTCAAAAGAAAATTACTATATATTTTGACGATGGCGACAGAAACAGAACCTACATCAACGATTGAGAATATGAGATGGGTGAACTGTAAGGATGAGGCCACATGACTACTGACGCAGACCTATCAGCCCTCGAGCCGAGATCCGCTCACAGGATTGTTCTTTGTCTCCTCTGAGCCAAATCGACTCTTTCGATTCCCTGCTGGAATCATGATTTATCGATCCACAGGTCCTTTTTGGAGGCTCCCCTGTGCAGACACACTAGGTGCAAGCTCCACCTTTCCCAAGCGACCACAGCGCTATGACCAAGGGCCTAACCCAAGGTCTCTTGTCGAAATCTCGCGATCTCGCGAGCTCGTGGATCGTGGCTCCCAACTCTTCCTTTCCAATCTCGCGATACCCGAAATGTTGATATGGGTATGGCTCTTCCTCTGTCAACGCCTTCCTTGCATGACCACCAGCTAGGCTAAGCGCTAGCACCTTTCGCTATTCGTTGCTTCGCGAGTTTCAACGTCCAGCCTTGGCACCTTCCTTTCATGAAACCCCAAGAAGCGACGTTGACTTTTCTCCTCGCGTTCTCGCTACTCGCAACTTCGTGAGTTGTAGCGTTGATCTCACGTACTCTTATCTCGCGAATCCCCGAGATGCGAGAAGTCAACGGAGCATTGACTCCTTCCACTAGGTGACGTGTGTCCGCCTGTCTATTTCCCGAGCCCACCTTATGGTTCAGCCACGTGTCCCTCGTGCCCGGCTTTTAGCACTTCGCAACTTCTAATGTTGAAAGCGGCTCCTTTCAACCTCCGAACTCCCGAATGCGTGATGTACGATGGGGTTCCTGATCCAACGGTCCTCCCATGACCTGGATCCTACGGCTGTCCTCGCTCCTCGCGATTTCATGACTTCGCGACTTGGAGCACCCAACTCTTGGGCTCTCACCCTGCGAACCTCCGAGTTCGCGAGATCCCTAGATCTCTGTCACATGTCCTCCTTCGATGGACGGTCCCGATCTTCTCGCGACTTCTCCACTCGCGAAGTCGAAGAACTTCCCTCTCTGACCTTCGATGTTCGAATCCCCGATAGAGAGGATCTCGTGACACATGTCCTTCTAATCGGACGGCTTATATTCTTTCACTATTTCGGGACTTCGCACCTCACGACCTCGCGAATCTTGATGCAAGGGTTTTGACCCTTCAACTCACGAAACCCCAAAATGAGATTCTGCGAGTGATCCAACGGCCCTTGTTGGCTCAGATTTCCTCAGGACTTCGCTACTCTCGAAGTCAATATGCTCACCTCTGTGAGTCCTGGTGCCCGAATCTCCGAAATGGATGATTCCATGACACGCGTCCTCCCGCAGATGGATGGCTCAGATTTATTCTCGCCTTTTCATGATTTCTGAGGTCGAGTGCCTGGACTCCCGAACTCNCGCTCTATTGTTCTTCGCGTGAGGTTTAAACCTCATGCATCTTTTGTCAGATCCAATGGTTGTCGGGTGTTTAGACCAAGATCTGATGACTCGGACCTATTTTTCCATTTCACCTTTCCTACTCTGCCTGGACATGAATCCACGGTCCAGATTCTCTCAGCTAATCCGACGGTAGTTGTTGCTCCTCCTGAACTTTGGCACCTTCTTCCCAGACTTGGAAGAATTTTGAATTCTCAAAGGCCTCGACCTTTGTTCATCTTCCCTCTGTGAACTCTATAACATTGAGTCTCGCCTGCATGTACAAGAACGTTGTTCCTCCTGAGCTTTGCTCCCAAATCCTTGAAGGATTCTACGACTTCTGCACTCCTTGCAGAGTCTTTGCACACAAAGTGCTACTCCTTCTGAGCTTCTCAAATACTCAGACCCCTAAGGGATTTTAACCTTTTTCCCTTTCTCCTGCGGATGGAGAATTTGGATGCCCTCCTGGCTATCCTTCACTCAAGCAACCTCTTGCTGAGTGTTTCAGGGTGTTCAACAACCCTGCGAAGATCCTTCTATGGACTCTTCTTCAATCTCTGAACTCAAAGAGTTCCTTCTGTGCACTCTAGCACTTATTCAATGCCCTCCTGGTAGAGTATCAAGAATCCCCAGATGATTCTTGCTTCTAATGAACTCACAGCAGAGTTCTTCTTCTGTGCACTCCTTGCACTGGCTCAATGCCCACCTGGCAGAGCTTTACAGAACTTCTCATAGATTCTATCTTCAACTGTGTTTCTCCACAGCCTTGCCTCATGAGGTGTTCAGCAACCTCAAAGGTATTCCTCTGAGTTAATGACTTCAACTTTTGTGCCCACCTGGCACGTCTTTGTCTGAATCCGCAGAGTTCAGAAGTGCATCTATGCACTGGTATTCAAAGACCGGAGTACTCTGTCACACCCTCCTGGCATGAAACCACAAAGAACCTTTCAAGCCTGAAAATCAAACAACTCCCTGCAAATGTCTAGCATACATCTACAACATAAAAGAACACAATGAAGCATCCACATAACACAGAAAACATGCAGAAAAATCTTTTCTGGTTTATATTAATAAAAATGCCTCTTTACAAAGGTGTTCTGAGCACGGACTGTAACAAGGTTTCGGCTCCTTCTTTTGCTCTCCTTCCTAAAACTATCCCAAAATGAGATCGAAATTGATCTTTTAAAAGAGGGGCTCTTCGAGCTCTTCCCTCCAATCTACCTATCCTATTCAATTACATTGAATGGGTTGTCTAGTCCACAAATCGGATCTAGATCTCAGCCTTCAAAGCAT
>JASDQU010108358.1:48910-59625 GCA_032191745.1 Picea mariana
AGAAGAAAAAACTCCTACAATCTCTGGAGAAAAGGTTATACTGTGGCATATCAGAGAGAAGGGTCTTCGACTACTACATGGTAAAGGCATGGTTAAAGGTATGTCTAACTGCTCTCTAAATTTTTATTTCTTTGAACATTGTGTATATGGGAAGCTGAATCAGGTAAGATTCCCCTCTGGTGCATTGAGGGAAGAAGGAATTTTACAGCTGGTGCACAATCATGTGTTTGGACCTGTGACGGTTACATCATTGAGAAAATATGTGTACTATGTCTCATTTATAGATGAATTCTTGAAGAATACTTGGATATATTTCCTCAGGAAGAAATATGAAATCTTTGATAGGTTTAAAGAGATTAAGGCTCTTGTTGATAATTAAACAGAGAAAAAAATTAAGGTGTTGAGGATGGATAATGGTGGAGAGTTCCGCGGGAATGAATTTGAATAATTCTATAAGAAATGTGGTATAGAAAGGTAGAATACTACTCCTTATACACCTCAGTAGAATGGAGTTGCATAAAGGATGAACATGGGGCTGATGGAAAAAAAAAGGTGCTTGCTCAATGGTGTCGAGTTAGGGAAAGAATTCTAGGCAAAGGAAGTGGGCACTGCATGTTACTTGGTCAATCGATCACCCTCATCAACAATAGATGAAAACAATCCACATGAGGTATGGACTGGTAAGAATCCCTCTCTCACACATCTCAAGGTATTTGGTTGTGAAGCCTATGTTCATGTTCCAAAGGAAAACATGAGTAAGCTAGATAAGAAGGCTGAAAAGTGTATCTTTATTAGATATAAAGATGGTCTCAAAGGTTATAAACTTTGGAACCCAGAAACTAAGAAGTTTGTGTATAGATGAGATATGGTATTTAGTGAAATGAAATATGTTGTCAAACAAGAAGTCCTTCCAAGTAAATAAGAACCAAATAAAATAGAGTTTGAGTCAAAGGATGATGAATCAGACTCTAGAGAAGAACATGAATCAGAAGAAGAAGATCATCATACTCCAGTATTGAGGAGATCGGTGCGAGAAAAAAAGGCTACAGGAAAGGTATAGTCCACCTGATTTCCATTCAAATTTTTCTTTTTCTATTACTGATGATGATCCTAGAACTGCTAGGGAGGCAGTGGATTCAGAGGATGAAAAACTCTGGAAAAAGGCCATGGTTGAAGAAATGGCATCCTTGGATAAGAATGAGGTTTGGGATCTAGTGGAGTTTCTGACTAGAAGAAATCCAATTGGTAGCAAATGGGTATTTAAAAGGAAGTTGAATGTAGAAGACAAAGTAGAGAAATACAAATCTTGGTTAGTAGCAAAGGATCATTTCCAGGTTGAGGGAATTGATTTTGGTGAGATTTTTTCTCTTGTTTCCAAATTAACCTCTATTATATTTTTGTTATCTGTTGTTGTTGCCTTTTATTTTTAATTATAATAGATGGATGTGAACAAAACATTCCTACATGGGTATTTGGAAGAAGAAATATACATGAAGCAACTACAACGATTTTCTATGAAGGGAAAGAAGGAGCTGGTATGTAAGCTGAAAAAATCCATGTATGGTTTAAAACAATCACCAAGGATGTGGTATCAAAAATTTGATACTTGTATGTTGGGACTTGGCTTCACAAGAATCAAAGAACATCACTATTTGTATTTTAAATTAATTGGTGATCATTTGATTTATTTGGTCTTGTATGTGGATGACATGTTGCTGATAGGAAACACTAGGGAGATTATCTAGGATGTGAAAACTCAATTGTCCTCTAAATTTGACATGAAGAATCTTGGTGCTACAAATTTCATTTTGGGCATGGAAATTAAAAGAGATAAGAAAAACATGAAACTCTGGTTAAATCAGAGAAAATATGTCGAGACAATATTACAAAGGTTCAATATGCAGGAATGTAAATTGGTCAAGGTCCCTATTCCTAGAAGTGTAAATTTATCTACAGATCAGTGTCCCAAGACACATGAAGAGGAGGAGGACATGTCTCGTGTTCCATATGCGAGTGTGGTTGGCAGTTTGATGTATGCAATGGTCTGTACTAGACCAAACATTGCACATGCAGTGATAATTTTGAGCAGGTATATGTCAAAACCTGGGAAGGAGCATTGGACAAAAATAAAGAGAGTTTTCAAGTATTTGCATGGCACTACTAGTTATGGATTGTGCTACCAAGGAAGACAAGGTTTGGACAGAGTGTTGTACATACAAGGCTTTGTGGATGTAGTCTGTGATGGAGATTTGGATATCTACAAGAGGGTATGTATTTATCCTGTTTGGAGGAGCAATCAGTTGGATGAGAAAAAGATAGTCTGTAGTGGCACTTTCAACTACAGAAGGGGAATACATGGAAACCACTCATGCAAGAAAGGAAGCAATATGGTTACATATATTAGGTTTATGTATTGGGTTGGAACAACAAGTTGTAAGGATAGATTGTGACAGTCATAGTGCAATTTTTCCGATGAACAACCCAACTTATTATTCAAAGACAAAGAATATTGATGTTCAATATCACTTTGTGAGAGACATGGTTGAAGAAAATAAGGTGTTGATGATGAAGGTGGAAACTTTGAATAATGTTGCAGATTCATTAACAAAATTTGTGAGCACTGAGAATTTCTCTTGGTGTAGAGGATCTATGGGAATTGTTTCCCTGGATTGTCGACTATGTAGCTATGTAACCCCATGTATGCAAAGAAAACAAGTGGGAGAATGTTGGATATGTGTCATATTTTTTGCATGAATATAAATGGTGTCTACGTTGTGTTGGGTGTGTAGGGGGCGTAGCTCCCATTCCCGGGGGGTTTACAGGGGGGCGGGAGCCCCCCATGTTTTTTTTACCAATTTTTCGTGTTCGTTTTTGGGTGGTTTTTCGGCACATGGTTTTTCGCTGACGGTTTTCTATTTCCGGTTAAGGAATTAGGGTTGTTGACTAATCTAGGTCATTGGATTAGGTTTTGGATGCCGCTAGATCCTATATGTATAGTGTATTGTAAACGGTGTATGAAATGAATGAATATAGAATATGATGGTTTTCCTGATTTGTGTTTCCAGGGGAAAAATCTTTGTGAAATGTGTGTATTTTCCATTTTATATTTTCTGTTCTTTTATTGAAAATATTTTTGCAGTAAAATATTGTACAAGGTTAAAATCTACAATCAGATTGTGAACTAAAGCCGATTGTGGGCTTCAACCTTTGTGATTCAAATTGATTTTTTAATTTTCTATTTCCTCAACACAAGTATGTTTATTAAACTAGAATATTTTTAATTTGAATCTGTGCATTTCATGTGGTAAATTCAAAGTAGAGAAGAGATTTAGTGTTTCATTCTAGTAGCATAAATTGCCAGTTCTAAATTATTCTTAGACTTATTTTCAATTGATAGTAACATAATTAAAAACCATTTTGTTGTTCATTTTTAAATTGTGCATCAAGCTATTGAATATAATGTATTAATAAGATAAATGGTTTTTCACATACACTATTGTCATCTTTACTCTATTTATACTATTTCTGATGCAGGGAAAATGCCGCCAAGAAGAATCCTTGTTAGACCTCTTACTAAATATCCTAAGGGTAAATATGAAGAAATAGGGGAAGATTCCTAATAGAAGATAATATATATTGAAACATTATTGGAAGAACATGTTCCCAAAATCCATATTCTCGTGCCTGAGGATCAACAACCATGAATTATATACAAAGATACAGAAGCCAACTTAGGAGCATAAATCCCATTTATGGGAAGGAATGAGTTATACCAGAAGTTGTATTCAGATGATTATCCAGATTTAATTCCTCATAGTGACCCTACCATAAAGGAAGTTGATGACAAGGTTTTAATTAACATAAGAAAATATTGCTTGCACTTTGTTCTAACAAGATCCCTTGTTATTCTTTGTTCTTAGGCTATTGAATGGATCATTGATCATACAGATTTGAAGAAGAGTATGATTGTGGATGAGAAAGGACAATATGTGGGATATTTTATAGTTGAGAATTTAGATAAATACTATAAAATTCCAAATCCCAAAGTTTATCAAATTAATCCTTTTTTGGATTATTTCTATGACAAGCAAGATGTAGGGTAAATTCTAGCAAGTTTGTGGAAGGAAGGAAATGGATTCTTCTACAAGGTAGGTGGTAATTACTCTATTTCCAATTTGAGGGAAGGACATGGGGGATTCACCTCGTTGACCAATATATTAACACATTCATTCATAAAGGGGGTTTTCTAATTGTGAAAAATGAGGTCAATATATTGCAGGTATTGTGGGGGGTATGTGAGGTCTCAAGGGGTTTATAGGTATTGAGGGGTATAAAAAGGGGTATCTAGTTAAAATAGGGGTTTCTTTTATTGGAAAAATGTATTGGGATGGGGGTTCAAAAAAAGGATTTTGGGAGGAATTTATCAATATCTAGTGAAATTAGGGGTATACTTTAATATCCCATGAACACAAACGTTATGTCATAGGTTCATTGAGTGAAGACCTCGTGGGGAAGCATACATGTATCTTATGGATTTGATAGATTATATTAAATGGGGAGAGAGACTATTTTCTTTTCACAGATGTTTGGATTCCATTACCTTACATAGTGGCTATTACAAGCGAGTTATTTGATTAGGTTGTTATTATATCCAATCAACTTAATTGTATGATTGAAATGGAGCAAAAGGAAAAGGCAAATCCTGGGGTTGTTTCTAATTTCTATATGGAATATTATTTATTGATGTAATATGTTCTTCCATTGTATTTTGAATTCTCAACCTCATTTGGCATATTTCATAAGCCCCTATGCATGTATATTTTCAAATGTTTTGGGAAAACAAGTACAAAAAAAATATTTAGTCATTTATGACTTTTTCCTAGCTTTGTTATATGATGCAAACCCCCTACCCCAGTGGGGTCCGTGACCTCCCGGTCACTGGATCGTCCTCTAACTCCGAGCTAGAATAGCTCTTTCGGGTCCTCACTGGAACCCTGTAAATCAGATCCATAGGTCCTCTTGTTTAGAACTCGTGTGTGAAGACTCTAGCATCAAGTGTGAGCTCCCCCTTCATGTGATTATCCATATGACCACAGCCTTACCCATAAGTTGTGTTTCTCATTTCGCGATTAAGATTTCTTGAGGGAGAAATCCTTGTCTCTTAAACCACCTAATGTCAAAAAGGGCTTAACGGCGATTACCCTGTGCTTAAATCTTGGTCCATGCGACCGTTCACCATGACCTCACGCTAAACCAAAAAGCGTGTTTCGTAGATCGGGACTTCTGCAGTCAAGCGTCCCGTTCCTTTGCAAATTGAATCCCTGAATCCCGATTGGGGGCTTAAGGTTCTCAGCTCCTACCTCACATGATCATGCCCCACGACCACACATCTACACCAAAAGGGTTATCAAATTTCGCGGTTCGACAAACCCACGAACATGCTCTCCTACCTCTCAACTTCTGAAGTTTCGAAATCTGAAAGGACCCCACATTCCTTTAATGCCTCCCTTAGTGGATCACCATATGACCCAGTCCTGTGACCTAGGGTCAAATCTTGAGTGCATCGGGGTTTTTCACTTTGGGGTTTCACAACTTGCGAGACCAAAGGTCCTGCACCTTCAGTTCCCCGAATGCTGAAACTTTGAAATCCTTTCGCACTAGATCGACGATCTTTGTTTCCCCTTGACCAATGGTCAGGATCCTCCATCTTATTCTTCTTGAGGGGTGGTCTAGATGATTTCGCGGATTTCCTTCTCGCAAATCCTCTGCTCTTCTCCTCGTGAGTCCCCCAGTCGATCAAATCTTGTCACCACCTTTCCATTCCACGATGGACGATCTTGATTCTTTCGGTGATTCTCCCAAACACCGACTACTCACCACGTGTCCCAACTCTCAATCTCTTCCCTACTCGATGGGTGTCTTTCGTGAAATCTGACAGTCGTTGGGATTTCACAACACGTGATTCCAAAGGAATTTCACCCTTGTTCCACCAGACATCGAATGTCGAAATCCTCCTTTGGGCACAAGGCGCTAAGGTTCACGCTGCTTCCACAGATTTGACGACTATCGAAAGATCAACACTTCCTCTCGAAGTATTTCCACCATCCGTTCAAATCCTCGCTATTCTTCTAGATCCAATGACTATCGACTCTCTGCGTTCAGATCTGACGGTTATTGTGGTCTTCCCCCTGAGCTTCTGCGAATTTTCTTCATAGACTTAGGAAATCTTCTAAGTGTCAAGGACTAAGTCTTTAGTCCTTCTTCAGCTGGATCTCTCTGAATGAAAACACACTCCCTCCTGAACTTCTTTTCCTTAAAGATTCAAACTCCTACGCACACCTTGCGTTCGAGGATTTCAAATAACTCAGATTCGAAGGGATTTCCTTGAAAAGAAAATACCTCATGCCCTCCTGGCATTCTTCTTTGTTGCTTCTTCGAACTTAGTCGACTCTAAGTTATGTGCACTCCTTGCACCTGTAATATCAAGTCTCCTTGTTCTCCTCTGAACCTCCCTCTCTGAATCGTTCCCAGATCTAGTTAACGCACACCCTGTGTTAGGGAATGCACACCTTGCATACACGGTTCAGTAGAAAAACAACTGAAACTTATCTAGTTTCGTTATAGAATCATACAGTCATTCTCTCCACTCTCACCGAGAAATGAAAATGAAAATATGAACATCACAGAGAATACAACACACTTTTCTTTAAATAGTAAATGAACATAGATATATGACAATCTCATGTCCATTCTATTCATTACTGAAGAAAAAAAATTACATGGTGTTCTTGCTATTCTGTTCTACTTTGTTCTATCCTATGCTATCCATCCTGATCTACTCTTACAATGGAAATCTATTTAAGGACTGGCTCCCTGAGCTCTCTTGTCCTGTTACTGAAATCTATCAAATCAGACTTAAAACTATTACCTACTCAGTCCTATTACAATAACTACTAATTACTATCAGATAGAGTCAACACTCCATGCCTGTGATTTCTTACAGTCCTTAGAGTCTTTACAAACAAGTTACGATTTTAAAATTTGCTCAACAAAATATTTCAACAACCCAAATAAATTATGAGTTAATGCTCGATTTGAATTTCTGGCTTTGCTGAAATTTCATTCTTCTCTCCTCCACATGTGCGCTGATGACTGTGAAGGCAATGCTCCTGCATCATACTCCTCTGGTTAAAAAATTTCATGGATTCCTATCCATTAGCTCTTGCATTGTCGTTCCATGCTTCAAAATATCAGGTTCTGTGACCCAACTTGCATCTTCCCTTGGATGATATTTCCACTTCACTATGTACTCAGGATATGTTTTCCTCCTGGTTTTCTTTCCATCCCTCTGTTCAATGATTTTCTCCATCTGAGGTATTTCTATTGTGGGAAATTTCTCTTCCCACTAAATCTCTTTCTGATCATCTATCTCTCCTGCTTCATTCCTATGGTAAGGATATAGGTCTGCAACATTGAATATCGATGATATCCCAATGTTGTCCGGCAACTCAATCTCATAAGCATTGGCTGCAAATTTTCTGAGAATTCTACATGGCCTAATCTTTTTCATCTTCAATTTGTTGTATGTTCCCCTTGGGAATCTCTCTCTTCTCAAATGCGCTAAAACTTCATCCCCAACTTCAAATTGATTTTCTCTTCTTCTCTGGTCAACTTTGCTCTTGTATTTCTGATTGTTGTCTTGTAGCTGCTCTTTGACCCTGTCATGGAGTTTTTTCATTTCTGCTGCAAAATCCTCTTCTCCAGCACTTCTGAACTCATCTTGGCTCAAATCTCTTAATTCGGAAATCCCTCTTGGATGCATACCATACACAATTTTGAATGGACTCTTCCCTATGCTCCTGTTCACTGAATTGTTGAATGCAAATTCTGCCTGTGCCAGAATTTGATCCCATTGTCTTCCTTGCTTAGTGAATAAACTCCTCTGTAGGTTTCCTAGACTTCTGTTTACTACATTTTGTCCATATGTCTGAGGGTGATATGTTGAACTAAAGGATAAGTTTTTCCCCAGTCTTTTCCATAGAGTCCTCCAAAAATGTCCCACAAATTTGGTGTCCTTGTCTCAAACTATGCTGCTTGACAATCCATGTAGTCTCACTACTTCTCTGAAAAACAAATTGGCAATGTGTGTGGCATCGCTTGTCTTCTGGCATGGTATGAAATGTGCCATTTTCGAGAATCTGTCCACCACAAAAAATATGGAATCGCTTCCTCTCTGAGTTCTAGGCAATCCCAAAACAAAATCCATGTTGATTGCATCCCACAGCCTCTCTGGAATTGGAAATGGCTGATACAAACCAGTATTCTGTTGTATTCCCTTTGCATACTAACAAAATCTGCATTTGTTCACGAACTTCTTCACTTCTTCTCTCATGATCGGTCAATAATACGAATTTCTCAATTGTGCAAACATCTTGTCGTGACCAAAGTGTCTAGCTAAACCTCCACTGTGTTTTTCTTTCAGTAGGTTGTCTCTCATCGAGCACTTTGGAATACATAATTGGCTCCCCTTGAACAATAATCCATCCTGAATTAAATATTCATTCCATGGGATTCTGTCTCCCAATAAAGGATTCTTGCATGCCTCATACGCTCCTTTGAAATCTGCATCTTCTGTATACATCTCCTTGAGGTGTTCGAACCCCAATGTCTCCACTTGGAATTCCTGTACAATCAAACTTCTTCTGCTCAAAGCATATGCAACTTTGTTAGTAGTTCCAACAATGTATTTAATAACAAAAGTAAAATTTTGCATGAATTCTACCCATTTTGCATGTTTTTTATTAAACTTTTCTTGCCTAGTAATAAATTGCAAAGCATGATTATCACTATACAAGACAAATTATTTAGGAATTAAATAATGTCTCCATTTTTTTAAAGCTTGAATCACTGCATAAAACTCATTTTCATATGTGGAATACTTTTTCTTGGCATCATTCAGTTTCTCACTGAAATAAGCAACTGGCTTGTTGTCCTGGATCAAGACTGCTCCAATAGCTAATCCACATGCATCACATCTCACCTAAAATGTTTTTCCAAAATATGGTAAGACCATAATTGGATGCTCTGTGATCTTCTCTTTCAACACTTTGAAACCTTTCTCAGCTTCCTCCGTCCAACTAAAAAACTTGTGTTTCTTCTCCATAGTATCCAACATGGGTGCACATATGCCACTGAAATTTCTGATAAATCTCCTATAAAAACTCGCTAACCCATGAAAACTTCGTACTTCAAACAGGCTGCTTGGTGATGGCCATTATCTAATTTCTCTCACCTTCTCTGGGTCCATCTTCAATTCATTCGAAGAGATTACGAATCCCAAATATATGAGCTCCTTCTTCATAAAAGAACATTTCTTCAGATTTATCAGCAATTTCTCTCACTGTAACCTTTCCATCACTATGGTTAAATGTCTTAAGTGTTCTCCTTTTGTTTTGTTGAAGATTAGTATATCATCTAGATATACTATGACAAATTTTCCAATGAAGTCTTTCAACACTTCATTCATTAGTCTCTTGAATGTGCTTGGTGCATTTGTCAACCCAAATGGCATGACCAGCCATTCAAATAATCCTTCATTCATCTTGAATGATGTTTTCCATTCATCTCCTTCTCTCATTCTTATTTGATGGCATCCAATCTTCAATTCTATCTTGGAAAAATAGGTTGCACCACTCAGGCAGTCCATCAAATCATCCATCCATGGTAAAGAAAATTTGTACCTAATGATTATCTTGTTGATGGCTCGAGAATCTGTGCACATTCTCCATCCTCCATCTTTCTTTGGGATTAATACAGTCGGTACTACACATGGGCTTAGGCTTTCCTTGACTAACCCTTTATCCAACAACTCCTGGACTTGATTCTTGACTTTCTCATTCTCTCCAGGTGTCAACCTATAAGCTTCTTTGTTCGACAAACTAGCTCTCGAAAGAAGGTCAATGTGATGGCTTATGCTCCTGATGGGTGGTAATGATTGTGGTAACTCATCTACAACTATATCAACAAAGTTCTCTAACAGTTCTTGGATTTTTATAGACAAATATTCTACATAAGTATTTGTAAGGACCACTCTAGGCTTCCTCACAACAACAAACTACATCTCTCTCTTCCTTGACTTCCTTTAAGAGCTCCTTCCCACTCAAGAGAAGTATGCTTGAACTAGCTTCTGCCTTCTCCTTCTCTACTATGGGTAACAACATATGTGTCCTACCATTCTTTTCTAGGGTATAGGTATTCTTTCTCCCATCATGAATAACCTTTCGGTCATATTGCCATGGTCTTCCCAATAAAATATGACAGACATCCATAGGGATTACATCACACAATATTTCATCTTTGTAACCTCCTATTTTAAACTCAACTTGGCATTGCTGACTTACCATGACTTGATATCCTTTATGCAACCACGATACTTTGTATGGCCTTGGATGTGCAGTTGTCTTCAACTCCAGCTTTTCTACCATCTCCGTGGATACTAGATTATCCATGCTCCCACTGTCTATGATCACCTTGCAAACCCTGTCTTTCATATTGAAAGAAGTTCTGAACAGGATTGTCCTCTAAACTGGTTCTTCTGGTTCCTTCTCTGGTTTGAGAAGAACTTTCCTCATCATGAGGTTTCTTCCTCCTTTTGCAGCCTTCGCTTCCACATGCTTCTCTTCTTCGGCAATGTGTGCTTCTTTGCCTTCTCTTTT
>JASDQU010108359.1:12665-24335 GCA_032191745.1 Picea mariana
CATACCAGTCTGTAGTAATGAGGTGCAGTTATTCTTGAAGATACCAGTTGATAGGCGTAGTATCCAAGGTGTTAATGAACTTATGCACCCACTGTTCTTTAGGAGTGTTGTTCCAGGCCTCCTCACAACTTCACATGTGGTCCTTAGGAAAACTCTGACATGTGTACCAAACTTTGCATCCTTCTGCTTGGTCTGAAAAGTGCATTGTCAATAATGTGTGACATTGTACCCACTCTGCGATGTTCCTCTTGTGTGCTCCCCGCCATCTAGCTGGTGTGTCTTTCAAGGCTTCATCCAGTGCCAACATCCTCTGTTGTACTGGTACAATGTTCTCAAATTTAGCTATAAATGTCTCTAAATGATTTAAACCATCAAATGTTGGAAGATTACTTACTTATGTGCCATTCCAATGAACTGCTCTAGCCAATCTAGCACATCACAGTGTGGAGAATTCATACATTATGTTCTGCCAATTTTCCAAGGCTTCCTCTGAATCTGATGAACATACACTTTCACTTCGCCAGTTGAGATTTCCATCTGTTGTAGGATTGATATAGTCTTATTGTCTTGTTGTTAGTTTGTAGATGTTCTCTAGCTCATATGCACGGTCTTCTTCCTTGATAGGTTTTGTGTATCTGCAACCTTCATCTGGGTCCAGAGGTGCAATGAATTTAAGGAAATTAGCCTCAAATGTCATTCTTCTCTTTTTTAAGTCAACAATAGTCGAATTGTTGAAAGCCCAATAAATTCCTAACAATGCGGGATAAGGACGGTTATCATCAACAATTTCAATCACTTCAAAGTCTGCAAATGTCATTATCCCATCGATGTCTATAGGTACATGCTCTAGTCTTCCAAAAGGGCTCACCGCCTACTGATTAGCCATCCTAAGCCTGATAGGAGAGTAAATCAATATAGGTTTTCCCATCAGTTCCCAAGTCTGCTTCATCATAACATTGACTTCTAGTCCTAAGTTGAGGACCACATAGTCCACATCATAGTCTTTGATATGAGCACTAAGGTGTAATTCCTTCTTTGTTCTCCTTTTCCTTGATACTTGATTCACAACTCTACTCATCATGGGGTCTATTCTCCCAATTTCATACTATCTCACCATGTGTTGTAATTCTTGTACATCCTTTTCATCTTTAATCAAATTGATACAGGTATAGAAGAAGTCCATGAGCTTGTTTACTTCTTTTCCTTCTCTAGCTAGGGAAAACTAATCAAATGCTGGTGGAATTTAACATTCCCTTACTTTTGGTTGTGCCTTAGATGAAGAAGATTTTCCTTCTACAAATTATTTTTTTTCTTCCTCAAAAGTATGCCTCTCTCAACTTGGGTCAAACAATTGTGCCTTCTCTGTAGCTCTTCTGATCCTTGATCTTTCTGCAGTGTTTCCTGGAGTCACTCTGTCTTCTCCTGTAACAGTGCCTCCTCTAGTAATAACAACGACTCTAGAGTTCTCTCCATGAGGTTCTGCTGATATTAATTGTACTTGTTGGTTTCCTCCTCCTCTCTCCTAGAGTTTGGACAACAATACTCGACAATATTCAATGACATGGTCAAACGAATTATGGTAGTTGCAAGTGGTACAAGGGTTCTGAAAATCCATATCCAAGTGTCTTGGATGTGTGAAGTTATAGCAGATGATCTGTCCTCTACCTCGACCCATGCCTCATCCTCATCCTCTTCCTCTAAATCCACCCCAAGGGTTGAAGTTTTCTCTTCCTGGGGAGTTGAACTGCGCATTATTTCCTTCTTGTTGTGTTTCTCCTGAATTCTATATGTATCCCTTGATATTTCATGCAAGATATCATAAGCCCTACAATTCTTCTTATCATGTCCCACAAACTTATAGAATGTGTAGTAAATATTGGTAGGTGTCTGGAGATATTTTTGCATATAATAACATTCACCTGAGCGATGTCTAGTTCTACATACCTCGCACTAGGGTACAGTAGCGTGCTTCAAAGGACTAGGTGCTCCAGAGGCCAAGTATTCATGAAATAGGGGACAATGCTCTTTGTAATGGCCCTCTGATTTACATTTGATGCACCATATATCTTCTCTTTTCTCTTTTCCTTTATCTTTCTTCATATCCTCGACCTTTAAGGATAAACAAGTTAGTTGATTCAAAATTTGACTCATACCTGGGCTGGATTCTCCTACGGGGGATGCTTCTAGTTTCATGGCGATCTCCAATTATTTAGCCTGCGAAGAGACCTTATGTTGCATCAGGGGAACTCTAATGTGTGGCAAGAGAGAAATGATGAACCATTCTTTATTTTGTTCATCCGGGATATGAAAACTTAAACGACCTGTCAAGGTCTTAACTCTTTGATCAAACTCCCAAATAGGTTCAGTGACCTTCTGCTTGATCTCTTTCAACTCTATAATTTATTGTGACTCTAACTTATGTTTCTTGAATTTTGCACTCAATGCAGTCTTGATATCATTCAGCAGTTTAGGCTATCTAAGCCCTGAAACAAACTTCATATACTAGTTCAGAGCGTGATCCCTCAAGGTAGTACTAAACTGATTTCTCTTAACAGCTTCGTCAGTGACTTGGTTTATGCTCCATAGAGCTTCGCATAAGAACCAATGTTGGTCAGGATCTTCATATCCATCTCCTCTGAAGATGGGTAACCTCATTTCATCTACCATAGATCTTCCTGGGTTTCTCGACTGAGTATGTGCTAAAATGCTAGTAACAGTACTCTGATTGCTCTGACTACTCTGGTTACTCTGGTTACTTAATGCTTCTAAAACAACAGGAGGAGTAATAGTACTTATTTTAACAGTAGGCGTAGTTCCTGAAGTTTTTGGCTCTCCTTGGAAAAGTTCCCCAACCTGTACTTTCTCTGTTCTTGCGAGATCTAAATACTCTTCGTCTGTTGTATATGTTTCTTCTCCACTGTAGAATCCCTCATCTCTGTAGTTTTGCTTAAATAGGTTCGCAAAAGGAACCTCTCTGAATGGTCTCCCACTTCATGTGAATCCAGCATCCGTGTCATTTTCGTTGTCTGAATTTTTGAACATTAGCTTCACTCTATCTTCAGGATATTATTCTTATGAAATAGCATCTTAATCCTTAGCTTTAAAAAGTGTAGGAACTTTCCTGTAGGTCCCTTAAAGAAGTACCTCTTTGCTTGACTATACGATTCCAATTTGTCAATAGAAAACTCAGTAATGTACCCTCCAATAGTGCTATCAAACCATAGATCTGTTGCTCTAGACACAGCATTGTCAACTCTCTTGACCTTCTCGATCAGCGTCGTTGTCCAAACCACAGGTGGTCTAGATCCGATCTCAAACTGTGTATCTGCTAGTCTGGCTAACCACTCATACAAATGCTTATGAACTCCTCCAAAGAAAATCTCGTGTATGTTGGTGAAGATGTACCTTCCCAACCAATCTTCTGTACTAATGCTAGGATTCTTGTTCTCAGCTTCATCGAAGTCCCTTTCTTGTTCTTCTATCCACTTCTGAATTTCTATCTTTGATGGAAACCACCTTGACATTCCCTCAAGTAGATCCTAGTCTAGGCAATGGAACCATTTGTTGGCACAGGGGAAGACCCAGGGTTCATCTCTAACAGTGCACCAACAAGCCCTAACTACTGGCCCTTTCGGAAACACCTGTGAAGCAGATGCAGTCTCACTCGAAGTAGCAATAGGGGGTTGCAAGACACAGGTGTCTACAACCAGAGGAAATGAAAAGTGGATCTGGGATAACTACACACAACAAACTAGATATTATTTACCACTATTATGCTTACTTTACGAAGTTATATCTCTAATCTAACACAACAATGCAATAACAGTATAACAAATGGAAAATAACACAATTTCAATCACACAGAACAACAAGATATATGTGGTTCACCCTCTCCCTAGGGATACATCCATAGAACTGTGTTTCTTGATATTATTAGATGAAAACATACAGTTCTATCTGCGCACTTAGCTTGCAGATCTCTCTCTCTTTCTCTCCTTCTCTTCCCTCCCTGTGCACCCAGCTGCAGGGTTGATCTTCGCACCCAATCTAAGATCTTACAAAATAGACTCAATATTGTTCTTAACACAGTAATAACAACAATAATGACTAACAACCAATAATCAAGCTAAAACGAACCCTCCCAAGTCTTCTAGACCTTTATTTATACATTACATGACCAAAGTCTAGGTGTCAAAACCCTAGATCCAAAACCCTAGGTCCACTTGACCTGTCCTTTAAGGGCTTCGCCAGCCTATCTTTCCTTCTTTTCCGTAAGGTGCTCCAAAGAACTTGTTGATGTCTTTTTCCACTTGCTGAGTTGTCCATGATCCTTCTTCTTCAATCCTTTATCTTCCTTTATCTTCTCTTCCAATGGCTAGCTTTTCCTTCACTTCGCTCCTTCTTTTCTACTTCTTTAACCACTTCAACCCTTCCTTGGTTTATGTGCCTTCCACGCATTTTGTACTCTACTTTTCTTCCTTAACATTCACTACCTTACATAACCAAGGGCCAACAATGAGTCTGGCCAATGCTTAACTCTTATTGACCTTTACTTCTTCTGTCACCTTGTTTCCACCTATTTCTCGAGAGATTCCTTAGCATTTGCATGGTTTTCTTTGATTTGATCCATCACTTCCTTATATGAAAGGATGAAAATTGATTTCAATATTTTTCTATTCATGGTTAYGTCCCATAGGTTTTCTTTTCCCATTTCTTCAACCTACTAGAGTATTCTCTAAGCAATTTTGTCAAAATTTGCTTTCATTGTCGGATCATMAAAATTGATCGGTTGGTTGGATTTGAAGAGTCCTTTCCAATTAATCTCAAGTGGTTGTGAATTTGACTCGATCAGTTGTTTATATTTTTCAAGTGCAATTATTTTTAGTTGCTTTCTTTTTGTTGGGGTTCGCTTCACATTGGACCATGCAGGATTCTCTAGATTGTCCACAAATGGTATGGTGTAGAGCTCAGTCTCCTTCTCCTCTTATTTCTCTACATCTGTAAGAGGAATTATGATGGTTGCATCTTCTTCCAAAACTTCTCAAGGGACTAGAAATGTAGTGTTAGTCTACCTTTCTAACTATTCAAAAAATTACACTCATTTCGGCTGGTAAGCTAAGTCTTTTGGATCCGGTGTTGAATCCTTTCCACACCATATTTTTGGCATCAACTCTCCTCCATGCAAAAACCCCATAATTATATGAATTAGACCACCCTTTATGTCAACCGTGCATTCAATCCATAAATGGCATCCATGATAGTGACTGATAATGAATTTAGTGGCCTCCTCTTTCCAACCCCGAAGATATGTGATCTACGGGGTGCCCAAGTAGTGTCGAATGCCAACTTTTTCAACAAATTGGGTGTCTACCTTCCATACACCAGCATCCATGCCCCATGTTATAAAATTATGTCAGTGTTTTTCCCATGGAATTTCCTCCATACGAGCTTTCTTGATGTTGTGCATTCGTATTTCCATTCCGAACGCACTTTCCCTGTTAATTTATTTTTTAGTTTTTGGCTCCACCAATGAGTCTTGAACTTGTCCCCTCATTCTTGGCATGATTTTAGAGTGTTGTTGGTTGAGAAATTCTTCTGGATTTGAGAGCACAATAGTTGAATGATTGATTTCATGTTTTGGATTTTTGTCACTCGGTCACTCAAGAGTAAAACGAAAAGTGACAAAATTGTATGCATCACTAATATTTATAGGTGGGCCAATTTGGGGCATATTAAATTCAAGCATTTGGAGTGATGATTCACGAAATTAAGCATTTAAGATGGGAAATAATTATTGTTTATCTGATTAGTCATATGTATCGATGGTTAGTTGGTAGTCAACAATTCCAATTGGGTTTTGATCAAGTCACAATTTTCACATTGGCTGATGCTATCGACTAAGTCAGTTTTCCTTTTCTGATAAAGTTTTCCAACTTGGATAACCTATGACTTTTATTCGAATTTGTCAATGTGGTCGACTTGTTTAATCTGGTCAAGTTGGTCCTTCCATTAATTCTGAAATCTCTAGTCAAACCGACCAACCATGTCGACTTCCTTTTTCTTTTCAACTTTGTTCATGCTTTTTTTTCCATGGTCGAATGTTTTATGTTGGTCAGTTTTATTGTCTTTCCTTAATTTATACTCACATTCGCTTAATTGATAGGGTTCATGCTCACTTGATCTGTAAGGATCATGCTCGCTTGATTTATAATGCTCCCTCTCACTTGATTTATAATGTTCCCACTCACTTGATTCTATTTCCCTCTTCTTCAAGAGTTGACGAAGATCCCGCTTCAGAGTTGTAATTTCTATCAACTTCTTCTTTTCCTCATGGTCTAGTTGATGTGTTGTCTAATAACTTTGGTCTTTCCTCATTTTTCCTCTAATGAATTAGCTAGGAAATTATGCTTATTGTTGATTCGTGGTCAATGATTTTTTTTTGAAGTAGTTCACTGTCATTTGACAGTTCCATACCTAACTCTTCAGAACCGACTGTTTTATTTGAGATTATTATTTTTCTTTTGATTTATTTTGATTTTTGTTTTCTTTTGTTTCTTTGATTTTCTTATTTATCTTTTTCTCTTATTTTGTTCTTCTTTCCTCTCTCTCTCTTTTCAATACTTTTTTATGAATCGACCTAATCGTCCACAAGTGGTTTTCGACCTAGTTGATGCATGTTGGTGCCTACAAAAAGGTTTCCACCAACAAGCATCGTGGTTATCACGCATTATAATTTTTGAGATATCCCCATTGACCACTTTTTGAAATGGGTGCCCTTGAAATGTTCATAATTGTATTGTTCTAGTTGGTCAAATGTCTTCAACAATATATGGTCCCAACTAGGCATTTTCAAGATTCTAAGGTTTTTCTTTGACTCGAATGTCATACATTAGTACCAAATCTCTTGTTTTCATGTCTTTTATTTTCAAATGTTGATCATTCCATGCTTTTTGTTGTTTTTTTTGTGCTTCTTGGTGATGGAGGGAAATCATTCTTTCTTCTTCCAGTTGGTGCAATTGGTGGAGGCACCGATTTTCGGCTCTGTCTAAGTTGTATCTAAGAAAAATTACTACCCTGGCTGCATTGGTCCAGAAATGTAGTGGAACTATAGCTTCCTTTCCATATATAATCTTGAAGGGTGTGTGATCGATCAACCTTTTATACACGATCCCATAATCCCAAATTACTATAGGGACCTTATCATCCCAATTGTCTCTGTTGATTCCATAAATTTTTGTAAGTCCTTTAGGAAGGGTCTTATTAAAGGATTCGACTGCACCATTAACTTGGAGATGATATGCCAATGTCTTGCTATGGTCAATCATGAATTTCTTCAAAAGGATTAGGATTGTCCCATTAACAAATTAATTTCCTTGATCGTTGATTATGGTTAAGGGGAATCTTAATCTTGTCATAATATTTTCATATATGAATTTAGTTGTAGTTTCCTTCATACATCACTCGGTTGGTTCCACCTTAGCTCATTTATTAAATACCTGACTACAATGATTATGTATTTTGCTCATGTTATTTTATCTATCTTTGGAAATGGGCCAACAAATTTGATTTCCCAAATTTCAAATGGTAAACTAGGGTTTACTAAGTGTAAAGGAATCTTGGTTTTCCATAGGCGTCGACCCATCCGCTAAAAAATGTCACATTATTTTACTTTTGTAAGACAATMCTTATGTAAATTTGGCCACCAAAGGCCTACCTAAAGGATCTTTTGTGTTGTTGTGTCAGCTTGATAATGGCCTCCCACAGGGCCARCATGAGATTCATCCATTATACCTTCTCTTTAATGTTTCAAAGCACATMTCCTTAATACATCATTGGATCCTAGTTTATAAAAGTATCCATTCATGCAAGTAAAGGGTGTTACTTTTAATGCTAGAACCTTCTTCTTACTTTTAGGAATATCTTCAAGAACCCTCCCCTCGTCCAAAAATTGTACTATTTATTCTAAATCCTTACGGGTGGCCTCAACTCAAAATAGATAAGTATCAGGTTGGTCATCATCTATGCCCCCCAATTCTTCTCTTATTTCTAGTTGGGATAGATGATCTAGGCCTATGTTTTTTTTACTAGGTCAAACGACTATGTCGAAGTTTAATTCTTGGAATATTAACAGACAATGACAAATCCTTCCCTGATGTACCAGTTTGTTCACCAAGTATTATAAATCTTGATTATCAGTAAAGAACGTGAAAGGATTTGCTAGAAAATAATGTCAAATTTTCTAAAGAGAAAAAATCATAGTTAATCCCTCTCTCTTCATCGTCGAGTAGTTTTGTTCTACTTTATTGAGTTTTCGACTGGCATAAGCATTTGGGTGGTAGAGCATATTGTCATATGGTTGTGCTAATACCAATTTGACAATGACGTTGGATGCATCGACATGTACATGAAATTTCCTTAACCAATTAGGAAATCACAATATGGGTGCCTCCACTAATTTCCATTTCAGTAATTCAAAAGATGAATTACACTCTTGACTCCATACAAATTTGACATATTTTTGGAGTATCTCGTTGATTAGAAAAATAATGTTAGAGTAATGTCGTATGAATTTTTGATAGTATCATGTGTGACCAAGGAATCTTTTGATATTTTTTTTATTCATTGGTGGATTTAAGTCGAGAATTATTTTAATTTTGGCCATGTCAACTTTAATACCATCCTTCCATAAGATGTGACCGAGTAGAATACTAATTGGAGTGGAAAAGATGTTTTTTTTATATTCAGAGACAGATGAATCTGTCAATCTCTCTAACATCATCCTTATCCATTGAATGTGGTCTTTGAGTAGGCTATAGATTTTCCAATCATCAAAGTAGACAACAATTGTTTTTTAAATGTGTTCCTGAAACACTTTGACCACAATTATTGAGAAGACTATAGGTGCATTCTAGAGGCCAAAAGGCATTACTTTGTATGTGAATGAGATGAATTCAGAGATAAAAGTTTTTTTTTCTTGGTCTTCCTTGGTTATTGGGACTTGGTTGTATCTAGAGAATCTATCGATAAAAGAATAGCATTCATGCCCTGTAACTTCATTAATGAACTTGTCAGATAATGGTGTTGGGAATGGGTTAATTATGGTCAGTTTGTTCAGTCCCTAGAAATCAACACATATCCTTAACTTCTTGGGGTCATGATTTTTTGGTTACATGACCATAGGAATTTCCCATTCTGATTTATCAATTGCGTAAATGATGGCAGCAGCTAACATTGCCTCAATTTCCTTTTGCACAATGGTTTTATACTTGTGGCCAACTTATATGGTCATTTATTGATTGGATTTGACCCTAGGATGAGGTCGATTTTCAACTCCCCCATCTCTTACACAAGTCATTTAATATATTTGTAATCACAAGTGAAAACATATTGGTATTCTCAAAGTAGGTCGACTATTTATGTCTTTTGTTTATTATTCCAATCACCAACTATCTGAGACATCTTTGGTCATTCGTCTGTTGATATTTCGAATTCTTTTGTTTTAAGTTATGCATTCATCCATTATGGGGGTTTAGACGCATCCAACTATCATTCACCTTATACAACTTTATTATAATTCAGTGGGAAGTCAGGCTTCTCTAGATCATCCTTTTCTTCCTTGGATACTTTAAAAATTGCTTCCGCGTAATTGTTTACTCAAGGGTGGTTCTTTTTCCATCTAAATTTTTTTCTGTAAAATTTATGTTTTACATTTCCACCCAAGGAGCGCTTCGATTAGTTTGTTTGTGACTCAACACAAAGTTTCAAGTCGATGTCGACCTCATGTCAACTTTATCCTTACCCCTCTTTTCTACCTGATTCGGGTTTGATTTTTCAATAATTGTTTTTATTTGAAGAGAAGCTTCTATTAATTGTTCCTCCTTAGGATTAAACTCTAAGTATTTAATGAAATTTTATTTTATGTCATTCCAATTGAAGGTATGACCACATGATTCATCTATCTTATACCATTTATGTGGTATGTCATCCAAGGTGCTCGGAAAAATGTGTGGCCAAATTCTTTCATCTCTATAACCCACTCTCTTCCATTTATTTTCGCATTGGTGAATGTGGGCCAATGGGTTGAAACCAGGTTTGAAAATTGGTATGTCGACATTCTCTGATATATTCTTGCCTCCAAATTGCTCAAAAAAGTATGTTGTGGAAATGGTCCATGTATGTAACCAAGGAGCATGATTCTCCCACCAGCAAGCATCCTGGTCAGTGAAGAATTCAACCAAAATTTATACTTGATTGTGTTCCTCCATTGTTTTAAACTTCATTGGCGTGGACTGATGAAGAACTTCTTTCATTGAACTGAAGTGGTGGACCTATATTCAAGTCAATGAAAATGATATTCGGTGTTTTCTTTATATTTTTTTCATATACAATGGGTAATTCTTTGATAGAGAAGCATGCTCGTGATATTTTTTTGGTATTTCTTCTATTCACAAACACTCTTTTGCATTCGACTCGTAATTCTCCTTTTACCAATTATATTATTTTGTTTCTGATTTTTTCCTAATGGACAATGGTGACTTGACTAAGATTTCACCTTATGCATTTGGTTCAACATTGTATTTTTCTTCAATCATGACCTAGTACAATCATTGAGACTCTTGATATTCATCCCATGTTTCAACCCATGTTTTTCCTTCTTTCGGATCGAGGGGTATTATGATCTTCCTACCACTTCCTTTAAGTTTGATCTTATCTCTTTCAAGAGAGATAGTGGCTTTCGTGTTTCAACCCCAAGGTTGGCCTACTAATGTGAGGTTTGAGGGTATTCCTTCAACCAATTCGATCACCTCAAAATCGACCTAAGTCGGAATTCCCATTATATGCATTTTTACATTTTTAAGTGTTGAGATCGGTTCTATAAATATTTGATCTTCCAAATTTAGATAATTCATTGTGGGTGCCAACGGAGGGTCTTCCAATTTATTTCCATATATCGTGGGGAAGAATATTAACTTGTGAACCAAAATCAATGATGACTTGTCATACCATATAACCATCAATTTCAAGATTAACTTAGGGGTCGTAGTCGTTGATATGTTTTTCCTGTCATAATTGTCAAAGGCTTTTGTATGGTCGTTGATCTTCTTTATATTCTCTTAGAATGTTGAGCAATTTGATCATTCGACCAATCGACTACTTCTATTTTAACAACTATAGGAACTCATCTAGGAAAACATCTTTAGTGGTTGATGTATTGTGTTTCCTTCCCGTGGTTCTGATTGTTTTATCCTGATCAATATTCTCAAAAACAATAAGTGCTTCCCACATTATTTGTTCTTCTTGATCCAAGTTGGGGTAGGTATTTCGATTTCTTGATTGTCAAATTGGTGATTCTTTGTTTCTGTAGTTATCTCGACCTACTCCCGATCTTGTGACAATGTGAATATTCTTTGAGTTGAGAACTTCGTCTTTTGGCACAATGTATAGAAGATTTACATTTCTTTTATTCAATACTTTTTCTAAAACTATTGGACAACATTCAAGTGAGTGATCACCCACTCCACCTATATTATAAAATTCCAGGTTGGTTTTGTCTTTAATGGATCATTTTGGGTTGATATGGTCATATTTCCAATAGTTGAAGCAATAAAATTGACCTCAACCATGTCTTGGACCTCCTTGTCCATGTCCTCAACCTCCTCTGCCTTGATA
>JASDQU010108359.1:38068-66244 GCA_032191745.1 Picea mariana
AAGAACTTTGTATCAGGAAGACAATCAAGCTCCACAACCAATAATCTCCCACTTGGAGACATATCTTAACAAATCCATTGTTGCTTTATCTGTTGGACTATGATCCTTCTTGGACCTCAAAAATTTCTAATCTTCACCTTCATGCTTAAATAACAACTGAAACTAAGCAGGAACTCAGTTTCGCCTTGGTTACTCAGTATGTTAACATGTCTGCAAGATTCTGGCTAGTGTGTATCTTTTCCAACTTCAAATGTCCATCTTCCAAGATGGATCATATCAAATGGTACTTGAGTTGTATATTCTTAGTCTTTGAATGGAAGACTGAATTATTTGAAATATGAATGGCACTCTCAATATCACAATACAAACTATTATTCTCCTTGTTCTTTCCGAATTCCTCCATAAACCTTTGTAACCAAATCATTTCTTTACTAGCCTCTGTAACAACAACATACTTTGCTTGTATTGTTGAAAGTGCAACAACCTTTTGCAGTTTTGAAATCCAACTTACTGTTGTTCCACCTAAAAGTAAAAACATCCCCTGTGGTGCTCCTTATGCTGTCTTTATCAGCTACCATATCTGAATCAACATATCCATGTAGAACAGAGTATGAACCTCCAAAAAATAATGCATGATGGTAGTATCTCTCAAATACCTAAGAATGCACTTTATTACCTCCCAATGTTCTTTACCTGAATTGTTCATATACCTTCTCACAACTCCCATTTCATGTGAAATATCTGGTCTTGTGCAAACCATCTCATACATCAAGCTACCAACTATTGATGAATAAGAGACCCTGGACATGTATTCTATGTCCTCTTGTGTCTTGGGAAACATTTCCTTAGTTCATTTGAAATGGTTGTCCAGAGGTGTACTAACTGGTTTTTCATTCTTCATTCTAAACCTCGCCAACACCTTCTCTATGTACTCACCTTGAGACAATATCAGTTTGCGATTTTTCCCATCTCTTGTTATTTTCATACCAAGGATTTTCTTTGTAGCACCGAAATCCTTCATCGCAAATGAATTATCTAATTTCTTCTTGAACACATTTATATCATGCATATTTGATCCAGATTATTTTTGAAATGAAATGAAAGAAGATATATTACAATGAAACACTCATGAAAATTGGCAGAAACAGAGAATACATATATACTTGATTTCTATTAATGAAAGAATTTTAAAAAGACTGTAAAAATACAGAGTGAAAGATTCACTAGAATGGTGGTAGATTTATCTCTGAGAAGATATGTGAATGCTACACTCATTTGCTAGAACATCATTACAATGAGGCTCTGAAGGCCTTTTTATGTTAAATAGGAATGCCAAAAACCTAGACATCCAAAAACCTAACCCTAGGAGATGAAACACCAAAAGTCATGTGGGCCCTGTTTGGGTATGTTAGTACATTAACTTCCTGGGGTTGTAACATTTTCATATGACCCTTGATGTTGATAAATTGGGTTGGTTGTCATTGATGTCAACCCTTGAATAAATTTTTGTAGCGAATTCCGATAGCATAAAGGTTTGGGTAATGGAACCAAGTTTGTTTTATGGAAAATGGTATGAGTTTTGATATATTTGTAGGTAAGACTATTCTAGATGGATATGACAGGTCATTCCATTTCCAGTAGTATGTGGAACGTCACACAAGTCCTCATGGTCAGAGAATTATGGCCATGTGAAGCTGGAGAACCCTCATGAGTAATCTAGAAGCCCCAAAAGTTCAAAGTAGTCAAAGTGTTTTCAAAGAACAAATTATTTAAATAATAAAGTAAAGTGATGAGTGTACTATAAGTCAAAGCGGATACAAAACAAATTATTTAAATAATAAAGTTAATGGAGAAATTACTAAGTGGAAAAGTGGTTAGAAGTGGGTTAGCCCTAAAATAAGGAAAGTGGTTTAAGATATTTTAGAAGGTAAATAATAAAGTGAAGTGATGAGTGTACTATATCTCAAAGTGGATACAAAAGAAATTATTTAAATAATAAATTTAATGGAGAAATTACTAATTGGACAACAGGTTAGAAGTGGGTTAACCCTAAAATAAGGAAAATGGGTTAAGATGGTTAAAAGGTAACCCCTTGAGGAAGCTACATGAAAGTATAAATAAGAGGCAAGGCTCTCTCACTTTTATCACACTTGAGCATATTGAATATCTACAAGTGAATGAAGTAACCAAAGGATATCTAAGCCAAATTTTAGAGGGAAGGTGAAGTAAGTAAGGTTGAAATTTAAGGGAGGGTAAATTCTTTTGATGATGTTTTCTAAGGTATGTTATTTACAGGTCATCTCACCATTTTCACAATAACTTTTTTCAAGAATGATTCAGACTGTGAAATTGGGAGTCCATTGAGGAAACATATCCAAGTTTATGTGATAAAACTTTCATCTTGTGGGTCGTTGTATTTTTGGAGTTACACTCCATGGAAAATAAGGTTTGTGGCTAGTCCTAAAACTAGTCTAAAATAGGTGTTTCATGTAAAAACATCATAACTTCTTTATAAAAGATCCAAATTCAATAATAATAAATTTATTGGTTCTAGTATAGTCTGTAGTATTCAGTGCACCATTTTCATATCCATACAAAAAATATTCTGTACGGGTCACATGTTACAAGTTCACTCTCTAGAATAAGCCAGAATTCAACAAGGTATGCCATTTTTGCTATAACTCCTTTTCTGAGAGGTTCCAAGTAGTAAAACCTAGAGGAATTGCATAAAAGACACTGAAGAACATTGTGTACTATTTTCAAATCTTTCATCTTTACATTTACATAGTTATGATTATTTCAAGTTAGGGTTGTTGACTAATCCAAAATTAGTCATATGAGACTAAAGTAAAGTTTGATGAAAATGTTATTTTCTTGTTGTTAAAGTTAAGGAAGCTTTGCAGGTATGTTATCATATACACCAGGTCTATTATGGAGTTACAAATCAGATTTGTATGATGAAATTGATGAGGGATTTTGGTTGAGGTACATGGTTGAGACAAGTAGTTGTTGCATTGGCAGATGCATGAGGTGTATAGTTGATGATGTTGGTACATCTTGATGAGTCATAGTTTATGTGTATTTGATGCATGATTGGTACATATTTGATGCATGGTTGATGCAATCATTGATGGTACAGGTTGAGGCACAGGTCAGTGCATGGTTGATGCACTTGTTTATGGTACAGGTTGATTACAAGTTGTTTGGATAGGTTATTGTGACAGGTTATTTGTACAAGTTTGGTGCATGGTTGATGCATTTGTTTATGGTACATGTTGGCACAATTTATTGGTACAGGTTGTTACAAGTTGATTATAGGTTGATTGGTATAGGTTTACATTAGTATATCTCACAGTGATAGTGTGACAGTGGTTCCATCATTCTACTTCTATGTCAGGGTTGTTGGATGGGGAAAGGACAAGTGGTTGTAGCCACCTTCCGGTTGTAGTTGAAGAACATAGGGGGTTGTAGATTCCTTCTGGTTGTTTCCATAGAATTGGGCAGTTGGAGCTTCCCTCAGGTTGTAGCCTAAGAAACTAGGGGGTTGGAGCCTCCTTCTAGTTGCAGTTGGAAAAAAAAGGAAGTCGGTGCTTCCAATGAATGTTATTCTTAAATACATATAAGAAAAAGAATTATGTGGTTTTCTGCCACTTTGGTTTTCCACATAAAACCACTGGTGTACTGTGTATGTGCATGATTTATCATTTGTTCATTGTTTATTTACTTTGCAATTATTCGATGATAATGCTACACTGATATAACACTTTCTTTATATGGTTAAAAAGGATTCAGTTTCTCTATTGCAGATTCACCCCCCCCTCTCAATAATCCAATAATTGGTATCAAAGCAGGCTCCTTCAGAAATCAGTTTAACCACTGAAAGGTAGATCATGGAGGGAAACAACATGTATAAAAATGGACGGAGTTTGATGGACATAAGTATGCATTTTGGAGTTGAAGGATGAAAACATATATATATGCACAGGGATTTGAAATTTGGCAATAAGTTGTAGATGGATACAAAGAATCAACAGTTCCACCGACAAATTAAAGAGTAATAAAACTGAGGAAAAATAATTCCAAATCCACAAATGAACTTTTGAATGGTCTATATGAATCAGTTTACACCGAAGTTATACATTTTAAATCCACTAAATATATTTGGGACAAGCTTCAAAAAACTTATGAAGGAGATTCAAAAGTCAAAGTAACAAAGCTTCAAACTTACATAGGTTAGTTCGAACAACTAAAGATGAAGGAAGATGAGAATATTGTAGCTTACCTCTTACAATTCGATGAAACAATAAATGAAATCATAGAATTGGGAGAAGAAATTAAATAATTTGTAATTGTTCAAAAGGTACTAAGTGTTGGGACCTTCATTTTTGAGAAGGAATCGTGCAAGTTTTGACTAAGCATGAGTTGCGCAAACTCCATCAGAGGCCAGGAGAAAGAGAAACAGAAAGCAGTTATGGAAGTCAGTGCAATGCCAACAAAGCAACAAACGGTTGCAATAGAACAAGAAAGTGTGCAAGATGAGAAGGAAGACACAACCCAGCTATATATAGGGCTGAAAATAATTGTAAAAGGGTTTTTTCGATAGTTCATAAGTTGGTTGGTTGGGTTGAGTTGAGTCATGTTGGTCAGAGTCGCCCAGATTTTGGGATTAGCTGTTGATAATTTTTGTAAGTCGGAAGAAGAAAAGTCTGAGTCTATAATGAATTGGACCTATCAGTTGAATAATTAGAGCTCTGTGGCATGGGTCTATAGCCAAGAGTCGGTATTGAGCCTTACTATGTAAGTCAGTGTCTGTAACGAGAGAAAGATCCTAGAGATAATATGAAGCAGGTACAAATTTCAAAATATGTTGTGTCTTTGTATGTTTACTTATGAATTACAGTGTTTCCTTATGGCTTATGAGTTATATTTGATGGTTCAACATTTAAATGCTTGCTCTCAACGTAAGTAGGTTTAATTCTTTCATTTATATGTTTCATATCTGTTAATTTCTCTCATGCAAGAACAAGAATGAGTTATGAATTCTCTATGGATCCTCTTTAGTCTTCTCCCTACCCTTCCCTATCTATCTGTCTCAGCAACACTTCAGGTGAGACTTATTATCTTCGGAGGAGATGAAAATGCCAACACTCTAGACTACATGGTACCTTTTGTTGGTAACCTGAGAAGGACCTTGGTTTGATCAAATTTGCGGCAACAAAATGGTTCTGTTGTCGGGACCTGTGTTAAAAGGGAACCTATAGGGATAATGTTGCCACCGATCCATATATCCAGCATTAATAAATGGTGGGAAAGGAACTGTGATGCCTTCATATGGAAAGAAGCAAAACTAAGGAGAAAATCAGTGGAAAACACTCGCGAAGCAATCTTTTACTCAGAAAGATCGAGCAACCAGTATGAGATTTTTTGGGTTAAATTCCTGGAAGAATTTTTCACTGGAAAAGGAGGCTCCAAGAAGCTCCAGAGTTCCAGGGATGGGCCAAGAATATCTGTGTGGGATATCAAAAATTTAGCAGCACTACAGAGGCTATATTACCCAGTTACATGAGCTATGGATTTCTGGGTTAGCACCACGCTAGAGGGATACATAATCAAATTTGCAACTGTGAACCACCAGTCTTTTTGATGGGCAGAGGAAATTTTTAAGAAAGGTGCAAGGGCAAGACTATTGATATAAATACCCCTGTGGATTAAGGTTTTCTTGATGGGGGAAGGGATTTTGATTATGTCCCTGATTGAGATGGCATCACAAACACACTCGCTTGGGGTAGGGTGAGAGGSGGTGAGAKTCATGGCATGATAGAGGGGAAGGTTCTTTGACAAATGGGGGAGAAAGAAAAAGAAATGGACTCAAGGGATGAGCGATCCTTGAAGCGAGCTGCCATAGTTGAGAAGTGGTGGCACGAAAATATCAAGGAAGTCGCAAGATAGTCTAAAAAGTTGAGGAAAGAAGGTAGATTAGGAGAAGTAGAGGAAAGAAAAATGGAAGGCCTATAGAAGATGAGAAGACAGGAATGATTGGCCAGTCAAATATTAAATGAGAGAGAAGCGAGGAGAGAAAGAATTACCCAGGAAGTAAGATGAGAAGGTTAATGTACATATGTAAGGGAGGAGGAAGCCGGCATGAATATTTGAGAAGAAAGAGAAGATTCAACCCCGATAACAGGAGATATTGGGAATCTAGTCAAAGAGATCATCCCAGTGTAAGCTAATGAGACCCCCCATATCAAAGAAAATCTCCCTGAATCTAGTGGCGCCAACCTCAAATGACCCATACCCTAAGTGCCTTCTATACAAGAAGTAAGTTTGATACTACCTTCTCATGCTAATTCTGTTCGAATACAATTAGTTAGTCAGTGACAACTAGGAGGTGTGGTTACAGGGAGGATATTGGGATCCCCCACTAGATCACAAGAAGGATGATTAGGGTTCACATTGATACAAACAATAGGATCAACAATGGCTAGACATGTGGGAGGTTCGATTGCCCAATACCAATAATTTTGGGGTAAGGGAGATGAAGACATTGAGCAACACTGGTTTCTGTGCGAAGGAATCTGGAGATCCAGAGCAACTGTGGATGCAAATAAGATGGTTGAGTTCCAAACTACCTTGACAGGTCATGCTCTCAAGTGGTACATGAATATCATTGAACCAGGAGTGCTAGGGACGCAAGGTCAAGCATTCACACCTGGCCAAGTACGGACAAGGTTCATAGAAAATTTCAAACTACCTCAGTTAGAACAATAGGCTCTCTCTGAATTGAATGAGATCCAGAAGAGGGAAGGAAAATTAGCCTAGGAATACAACCAAAAGTTTAAATATTCCATAGGGAGGTTGGCACATCCAATACACGAAGAACATCAAAGGGAGTGGTACATTCAGGGGCTGTTGCCTCTGACTCGGATTCCACTAATGTAACAATGGATAGCTATGTTAACAGACACCTTGGAAAAATCAATGAAGATTGAATCCATGGCGGGAAACCTTGGGATCCTGAGAGCAACCCGAACCCCAGTAGATGCAAATCTGGCGCAACTACAAGGAAAGATATCAGCACTGACAGAAAATATCCAGGAGTTGATGATACCCAGACTAGGATGACCATAGGTTTGGTGCACTGGATGTTATATGGAAGGCCATCTAGCGAATGAATTTTCAAGAAAGAGGGGACTAGGACCTTCTCAAAATCTTATGGTAACCCCACCAGAACCAACGAGAGGAGTTTCAAAAGTGTTGACGAATTCATCATTCCATCACCCCACCCCATATCATGCTTTCCGAGGAGGCCAAGCAACACCAAAAACGGAATATTGTGAGATCTTATGAAACCATGGCCATGGGCCAAGACAATGCACCATCATGCATAAATATTTGACAATACTGTTGAAGGTGAATCCCTCTCCAGACAAGTGGATTCCCTCTTGGTCTCTAAAATCCTAAGGCCAAGACAAAAGGTGCTTAACCTGGACACTGACTTCCTTTTAGATCTAATCAAGATAATGAAAGAAAGAGAAGGAGAAAGATATGTACCTTATTAGCAACATTTGTCCTTGCAAAGTCCTAGCTGAGCTTCGATCTTGAGCTCCCTGATAGATTCTATAAGACAAACAAAGATACAATGGACTTCCTACTCTACTGAGATTAGCTCAATCATAGATCCATCTACTGCAGACAAACTCATATGGAACAAGCACAAGTTTGAAAGAAACAGGCCAAGCATTGATTATATTAATGAGAACAAGTAAAATTACTTACAATCCTTTGAATGAAGGTGTAGCAGCCTCTTCCATTTCTCCTTGTCCAACCCCTTTGCTCAATCAATCTTCACTGATTTCTTTGATAGAATCTCACTTATGAGATCATAAGTTTCACATCTCCAATATTCATTGTGTCTTTCACCATGATAAGGCCTCCTTATATAACCTTGGAGGAGTCCAAACACTTAAGAGATATTTGGGATGAGTTGAGGATTCCTCTCCTTCATTTGAGGATCTCCCCTAAGATCATGCCTTGACCATCTATTTGAATCCAACTACCTTCAAGAATTGAGGGATTCTTCCCTAATTTGCCTCAACAAACCCAGAATTGTCTCAAAAAAGGGTAGTGCTCCCCTAAAGGGGTGCACAGGGTGCTCAAATACTCCCCAAAAAGGCTCAAGGTGTGTCAGCGCTCCCTAACAGTGGGTAGGGGAGCTCTCCTCTCAGAAAATCAATTTTTTTGTGATTTTTCCAATGGAAAAGGGCTTATACTTCTTGCCAAGTGATTTTCCTTCTTCCAAACCATCCTTTGAGGTGTATTAAGTGTCTTCATGATGTCATTAAGGGCATGGCATAGGCAAGATGGCAACATACTTTTCTTGACACTTGCAACACCTATATTCAATATGCGACACTTATGGACAAGATGCGAAACTTACAACACTCGTAATGACAACACTTACGACACTATCAAAGTGAGTAATTTTGAGGTGTAACAGATTGCCCCCCAAAGTATGAAGTTAGAAGATGATGATGACTAAAGTTCTTTGTTAGCTTTTTTGAGCAAGGGTATTCACGCAGAGAAACCATAAAAATCTGCACATAATCATCAAACAAATATTATGACATGTTTCAAAACCCAAGGTAGGCATACCTATGCTTGAGTGATACTTTTTAGGTATGTCCACCATAAAATACATTGTGGATCCATAATTATATTGACAAAATGGTATAGCCACTGCAAATACAATGTGGATCTATACTCCTATGACCTAAACTGATCGTAGCCATGAAGAATACATAGTGTGTTAATGCTCTGTAATTTGCCCAAGGTTGTGGAGGCAGTCATAGAGGAAACATCAAACCACTTGGAGTCCTGGATCTAGCCATCCAAGATTCATAGAGGGCTCTCTCTGTCTGATCTAACTTGGTTTGGAATAGGGTATTAGGCTAGTTATGATAGATTTGGTTTTGGTTTTTAAATGCTTAGTTGGAGCAATGTGGGAAAACCACTAGGCAATGGAGTCAAAGAGGTCGAGGTGATCAATTTGCAGAAGTATCCATCTCAAATGAAACAGGGCAAGGTAGACATACTACTGGATTCGGTAAATTTAAATGAAGCGAGATAGAAGAAAAAGATAGAAGATCAATTTAGCAATAGAGAAATGAAGAATTCTTCCACTGAATATCAGAAGAAAACATTAATATTATCCGCAGCTAGAAACAGAGTGTATTTTTCAACAAATTATGCTCATAAACTTCTGCAAGATAATAAGGAAAGGAAAAAACATATGAAAATAGAGAGACAATTTACAAGAGAAGCACTTCACTAATAGCCATGGCACATGAATCCTAAAAACAATATGTTCTTGTACCCCTGTAGATTTTAAAAAAGGAGGATCTATGAGCTCATTACAATATTTGGGAAAGTATCCCTTCAATAGGTTCCGACCCTTTTTACATCAAATTTGATCCAATATATAGAAACTTATGGCCACATTAGATTCCTATGAATTGAAACCAACAGCCTACAATAGTGGATCCGTCCTTGTCTTCTAGCTGATGATCCAAATGCTAATAGCTTGGGATCTCTACTTCATTTCAAAATAGAAAACAATTACAAAAACCAAATGACACATGTAAAGTGTCTCCTAAAACAAACAAAACAGTAAATTAAAGGAAAATTAAATTTGGAAACTATTGCTTGGTTGTCACAAATTTGTTGGAAGGTTGTTGATGCCTATCCCTTGAATTATGGAACTAATGGCCACTTGTCCCTTTGACTTCTTGTTCTCTGTCTGGGAAATAGAGATACTCTGCCACGATCCCTCAACCAAAACCTGTATGTGTTCCATCGAATGAGTAACTGTTACCAAATGTGCCCTGTTCCCTGACTGCTAAATGGCCCAATCAATGCCAAACGATGGGATATTTTGCCATTTGTATTATTTGGATGCCTCGAAAACAGGGATATTCTGCCACATAAGATGGGAGAAAAATTCTTTCAATTGTTACCCCAAATATTGGATGATTATCAATGAAGTGGCATCGTTTGACATTTCTCACTGTTTTTCTTTGGATTTTTAACCAAATACTCTGTTTTTCAAAGAATTTTCCCGATGCTGCCAACTTTACTAAACAATATTTATGAGAGTAATATTGCCACATGAGCTATCTCTTCTATTGCAAGAGCAGGAACATTTTCTTGTGTGTGGACCACCTCACTTGAGATTTTGTGATAGTGGTGACAATTTTCTCCAATCCAGAAAGAAACAATACAGACCATAGTTCTCTAGTTGTGAAGCAATAATCCTTAAACACCATATATGACACATCCTGATTATTGATACCATAACCTCAGATTGATCCTTTTTCTATATCAATATAAGTATATATTTGACATTTGTTTAAGAAAAATGGACAATGCTTCTTTGGTTCTGGGAAACAATTGTGCCCTTGCATTGTTATCAGCAAAAAGATGTATCCATTGCTTAGTTGAATCTGTCATTGGCAGAGGAATCACTTGAGATATGGGATAGGAAAACCTATAAGATTCAAGTTTTTTGTCACTGTGAGAATCTACAAATGAGACAATTCTTGTATCATCAATTCCTAGACCACATTTCTCCATTATCAGAACCGTTGGACTCTCATATAAAGCATGCTAGTGGGGTACCCGCCAAAGAAGGACCTTCAAACTGGAAGGATCTTGACATTCTTCCGATTTCTGAAAAATAGGAAGCAACTATGACTATACAATGTGACCGTCTCCAGAGTAAAAAGCCAAAAAGTTTCCTTCCTTTGTTAATACTATCAACAATTTTCGACATCTGTTATGATCCCTAGTCATTTTTGTTTCCTCAACTTCAATTTACACTCGAAAACTTGAGTAGAAGTCAAGCACCGAAAGTAAGTTTATAGATCCCATATTTCCAACATTTTCAATGGATAGGAAAAACACCAGATTTATCTTTGTTTTGACATTTTCTATGTATATGAGGTATGGATAGCATTCATGACCAACAAAGATCCCATTGTCGAGAAATCGAGGTTGGCATCGACGATGAGATCTGTAATGGCCTCCAGCGCTTTCTCCAATTCGCACGCAGTGGTGAGAGCTTCAAAACTGGTGTTGTAACTCTTTAAAATTAGGAAAAATTCCATTAGATACCATCTCGTCTAAGAGATGGAAGGTGAGGTCAACCTGGGTTTGGTTTGCATGTACAGAGGAAACTTTCCCAAAATCAGAAAACAACAATGCGCTCCTCGGGGTGTATAGGAATTCAAAGTCTAAACCCTTGTCACTAAATCTCTGTCGATCATTCCAACCTGTTCCATGTTGGATCCTCCTATGGCATTCAATTATTTATGTGCAAGAGCATCGATTTCCTGTTAATGTTGATGGAAGATGCTCCGGAGCTCCATATCCATGCATAGGCAACAAAGTAGAAAAATCAATAAGACGTGCTCATAACCCTTAAAGGCTCAACTTGCAACTACACAACAACACAACTAGCAAAAACTTCATAACGGCTGTGTGAAAAACTAATAATCTAGGAATCTTCAAATCTTCATTTTTGTTTGGCATTCGATGCTTTCCATCTGACAGGTGTAGGCAAAAAGACACACCCCCAGATTCGTTTGCAGCATTATCACCATCAAACTCATCAAAATCCACTGTTGATCTGTCGTCTTGGTTGCATGAAGCAAATGGCAAAGGCATATCATGAGGGAAATACTGTGTAGACCCTCTCATCCATGACCTTTTTTATGTTACTCAAGTCAGCTACTCACTGAAATAATGAGACAGGTTTTTACCTGAGCAAGAATAGCAACCGAGGGTGTCTAGGTTGCACCTTTTGACTTGATACATGTTTTGGACAGTTGCACAATGACTTTGGTGCATGATATCCACTACATATGTCACATCAACATCTGAACCTGCACACATTGGTTGTTAACGCCTGGCCATTACTTGACACATGAACTCCCGTCGACACCTGGGCACACAGAGTAACTCTGTGTTTTTATTTTTAAATTTTTGGGGATTAATCCCACATTCATGAGGAGAAAACATATATGAGTATTGATATATGCCAATAACTACAATGTATTCCAATGAAGTGAGCCCAAGGCTATCCACTTGTGCTTGGCGCTGACGTTTGGGCTCTCATTTGTGTGTCGTTGCTTTGGTAACTAACATGTGTTGTTGATGCATGTGCTTACTCTCAGTGTTGAGCACTTGGAAATTGGCCCTTGGCCATTAAATTTTTTATTTAAATAATCTTTGAAACACCGAAATTATTTATTTAAAAAAAAAAAAAACCAAAATTGAAGAACTTTTGCCCAATCACCACCAAGAGAAGTATAATAAACCTGATAGACAGGTGCTGTAAAGATCCATAATGCATGAAGATTTTTTATTTACGACATCCCGAGAAGAAGTGCTGAGAGTGTTTTGCCAACTTTTCATTTTCACTATGAGCCATGAACAATCTGCTTTATGCCTGAAGTAGATATCAATCAGAATACTGATTTCCTATAATTTATAGGGTCCTAACACAGTGGATCTACGAGACGACAAGACATAGCCACGACCAATACAAAGTGGATCTATGTAACAGTATATGTGTCATAGTTCAAAAGAACTCCTTCGCAACCTGGGCAAAGTACATATAAGAGTGATGACTCAACCCAGGGTCTTCTTACTGATCCTGATGTAGTACAAATATAACCATGTAAATATATTTCCTGATGTCGAACATGGCAGAAACCACTTGATTACCAGTCAATGATGTAAACTGTTAACAAGTGCGAGGGAAATCACCATTGATGTCAATGATTCCCAAGGTACTCTAGTACATTCCAACGAATGTGAATGGATGAGATGAAGTCAAACATCCGTGGAATCATCCAATCAGAGGTCAATGATGTAAACCCATTGTCAGACACGAGGAGTTCTGGCATTGAGGCATGTAGGTCCCAAGGTACTAACGGGTTTCTAAGTATAGCTCCTGGATAATGTGTTGAAGTCGATAGGAATAGACTMATCAAAGGAGGGCCTTGATGTATCCCCCATCAACGACACGAAACTGATACAAAGATGTAACTGGTAGATCGAATGAACATGGACTGACAYGAGTATTGAAACAAGGTATTTGTGATGGCTAACTCTCAAGGTAGGTACTTCCCTTGAACATTGAGGCATGATAGTAGAAACATGACATGGACCAAAACTTGATAATGCAGTGGATGTTGTGACTTTTGTCAGGTGACCCAAAGGAGTAAAAGAAACTCAGAGGATTGGCTCAGTGCAGAAGTTTAGCAGATTAAAATGCGTGCAAAGACAAAATGTCATTTTCAAGGGCGATCGTAAGAGTTACTGGTAGTGTTCTCAAAAAAAAAAATTGCCTGGCTTACTTCTTTAAATTTTTCCCCCATCCAGATAGATGAGTACCTCTTTTAATTTAACGAGCTCGAGGAGGGTAACACATCCTCGATATGACTCACCTTTAGTAAGTCCCTCTTCCTTAATTTAACGAATTGGAAGAAGTAAGGGTTTGGTACCATATGGTCCCTTCAATGTATGATTGTTTAATGAGTCTAGAGAAGGTAAACTTGGTGGTTTTTCATATTTAGAGAGTCTGAAAACAACTTAGAGACGACTCCAATGTTGTCCTTTTTCGTAATGTTAGTCTTGTGAGGCCTAGAAAGAGATAAATTATCACTCAAAAGATGCCCTTTCAAACCTTTTAATGAGTGGGAAATGAAGCAAGATCACTCGACAATCTTTTCATGTTTAGAGAGTCTGAAAAGAGCTCAAAGATGACTCCAGGGGGTTCCTTTTTCGTATATCCATGCAGGTCCAAAAAAGAGACAAAAGTTTACCTGGATACATTCTCATGTATTTACGAGCACGGGAAAGAACAATGACTAATCTCGGTATGCCCCCAGCTTGAAAGCTAGTGGCTTAACTCCAGAATGATGATCAAAGTTGGATACATGCCCTCCAAGCTTCAATTCATTCACCGACTTTGATTTTGTCACCAATTTCTCTACTAGATGGAGAAATAAGATAAGGGTGGATGAAATGAAGGTTCAAGAGAGGTGATTGTTTCATTTTTTAACGAGCTTGACATAGAAAAAGACCTATGCTCAGGGTTCTGGGTTCAATCCCCAGATTGTTGTTTCAGTTTTTAACGAGCTTGCTACAGAGAGGAAAACTATGCTCAAGGCCTCTGTTTCATTTTCTAACGAGCTTTCCACAGAGAGAAAAACCATGCTCATGAACTCTTCTTGATCATGGCTTCCAAGAGAATAATGCTCTAGAAGGATACCATGTCAAGGGACAAAACTTGTCCATGGCTTCCAATAGATCTTCACTAGATGGAAGAAATTCACTCTGGAAGGAACACATGTTGAGGGTCATGACAGGGTGTTGAAGGAAAATCTCCCTGCGGATAGGTAGATCTCCTCTTGAGAGCTAGACTCTTAACTCTTAAGATAAAAGATGCTTATCATGGACACTGACTTCCTTTTAGACCTAGATAAAATAATGCATGAGGAGGAGGAGAAGAGAAGTACCTTTTACCGATGTTTGTCCCTGCACGGTCCGAGTCGAGCTCCAAACTTTCGCTCCTCAACAAGCCCTGTAGACAAACAAGATACAACCAAATTCCTACCTTGTTGAGATTAGCTTAAAATAGATCTATCTACTTAGAGACAAGTTCATGTGGGATCAAGCACAAACTAGAAAGAAATAGGCCAAGAATATCATATTAATGAGATCAACAACGAAGGAAACTTACAATCGTAGATGTGAGTGCAACATCTTCGTCCAGTCCTCCTTGTATAACCCTTGCTCAAAAGACCCACGATCATAATGACAACAACTTCACTGATTATTCTCCTCCACTTCACTGTGTGTTTCCTATGAGATCATAGGTTTCATGCCTCCAATCATCCCCCCTTTTTACCATAAGAAAGCTTGCTTATATAGGCTTGGAGAGGCCCAACTACTTGAGATATATTTGGAGTAAGTTGAGGGTTTTCCTCCTTGAGTTATGGATCTGCCATGTGATCATGGCTTGGCCAAGGATTCAAATCCAACTGCCTTCATATATTGAGAGGATCTTCCCCTCGTTCTTCTCAACAAACCAACTGCTGCCCATAATAGATAACGCTCCCCCAAAAGGGTTGCTAGAGCATTATAACGCTCCCTAGTAAGGTATATGTGGGTGCCAGCACTCCCAAGAGTAGTAGCACTCCTCCAAAATGGCAAACACGTGTTATAACACTCCCAGATAGTCTAGAGGGGGGCGCCAACACTCCTGAGAGAGGTATAGGGGAGCACTCTCCTCTAAAAACTCCAATTTTGTGGTTCTTTCAAATGGAAAGAGGTTGATAAACCCAATTAACCTTTCCTCTTCTTCCAAATCAAATGTTTGAGGTGTTTCAAGTGTCCTTTTGATGTCATTATAGGTACAACATAAGCATTATGGCATTATGCTTTCTTGACTCTTGCGATACTTTTGAGCAAAATGTGACACTTGCAACACTTGTAATGACGACACTTGCGACACTATCAAAGTGAGTATTTTTGATGTGTAACACAGGAGTAAGGAGATCATGATCCAATATCCCTACCGAAGATATCACCATGTCAACTACCAAATCCAAATCATCGGAAGTTGAAATCATGGGAGACGATGGAAAATTGACAGCAGAAGGGGAGATAGAGTGTATATCTACCCGAATTTCTTCATGAGGGGGAAGAAAAGAGGATCAATGATGGTTATCATCCCGAGGTATCTCATCAATTCTCAACATTTCCATGATAGATTTATTCGAGGGAAAAATTGGGGAAATGTAATCGATTGCAGACAACAAGGAACTTAACCGTGATTGCATCGAGGAAATGTCTGGTGCCAATAGATGTTGGTCATACGATGAGGGAGAGATGGGTTGGATAGAAACGTATGATGTTTCATCTGGACTAAGTGGCACGGTGTCACTGAGTGCATCGAATTCTAATAGACTAGGTGTAATCCAAGGGTCATATGATTCCAAATATTGATAAGATGTGGTCGAAATCATATCGAAAATGGCAATATGATGTGTAGTCGATGGAAGTAGAGAAGGGAAGGTACCCATGAGGCTATAATATTTCAATAATCCAACACCAATTCTTTCATACATGATCTTGTGGTCTTCCAAGAAAGGAATGTTGTTGGTAGCAGGAGCACGAGCATCAGTAGTGCAAAAATCCAACTGATCAACAGTGACAATTTTGCCCTGATGAGGAAATTGTACACATCGAAAGACCAATGAGGCAATGAAAGTCATAGCATAAAACCAACTTATTCCAAGTAACAAGTTATAATCGAGGGGAGCATCGACCACCTCGACATCAACAGTGACAATTCTTCCACCCAATTGGATGGGTAGGGACTGTAAAAGCCCGTGGGGATGAAAACTTCACCCATTGAGGGCGCGTAACATCATAGGGGATTTTTTAAGTGTGGGAAATTTTAAACCTTTCCAACATGCTAAAGATATGACACAAGTTGAGGCTCCCTCATCCAGAATAGTTCAGTGGATTTGTTGATTGTGAACAACAACATCAACTTGGAAAGCAAGTTGGTGGGAGAGTCGAGATGCATAACTGTCTAGGTTAAAAATGATATGGTTTGATGACTTAGGATCAACAACACCAATAGCATCCAAGAGCATTCTACGTTGACTAAGGCAGTGCTATAGAACTTCTAACGCAGACATAACACATGGTGCTTGAGCCAAATCTTCAACAATGTTGTAGTTCTGGATGGCACATGAACTAGGATTAAAGGTATATTTGCGGATAGTGCTCTTAGGAGGGCATAAGATAGAATCGAATGTAGGTTTCTCAATCTGAAGTGGTACAGACGGAGGATTAACCGATGGAGGGCTAACGAAGAATGGTGATGGATCTGGTAAAGTACCGGTATTGTTAGTGTCTTTTCCTTTGTCAAGGTTACTTGGTGTGTTGTATGTCTTAGAGTGGGTGTTCAAATTAATCCCATTAAACATATAAATATGTGCACTCATCGAGGCCTCATCATGAGGATGGCTAGAACTACTCCCAGCAGAGGGGGTTTGAGCAACCATGGATTGCTACTGTGGAAAAGGCTAAGTAAGAACATCGGATTGTGAATTTCCCTGGAAAAGTTTGGCCACTTCATTACGATGTGGATAGTCTCGAGTGTAGTGATCATCACCACAAATGATAGACAAGAATTTTAGTTTCCGTTGTGGTTGATTTTCGGTAGCAGGTGTTTGAGATTGATTTTTTGGTTGTTCAATGTTATTAGTGTTTTTTGATTTATTATTTGTCTTCGTCTTACCTTCGAATTGTTGTGAAGGGGCAGATTGAACTGCATTCACCTCAAAGATTTGAGTTTTGGGGTAGGTAGAGGAGAGTGTGGTTGATTGGGAAGTAGATTGAGTTTTGACAGAACCCATAACACCATCCGCATGAGATGAGGATGACGGCTTGGATGGATCGGTATTAGCTCGAGCAACAGTCGGAAGAAAGTCATACAAAGTACTAGATTGTGAATAAACCAAATCTAGGTACTAAGCATGAGCAATGGTTTCTTCCTCGTTGACCTTTCCACCCATAGTGACATCATGAGCGATCGGGGATAAAAGTGATTTAGTAAACCATTTAGCCAATAATATGACAAGAATTATTACCTTGATCATCCTTCGTCATCATCTCCACTCATGAATATGGTCAGAGATATGCACGGAGTCAGTTTGACGAAGGGAGGTCAAGAGTTCATTCCCGTCTTGTAGCGAATAGGTAGTTGAAAGTGCATGAGGAAATACATGGCAAGGGAATTGAAATCATGAAAAGAAGAACGTGGAAATTCAATATACCACTTTATTGTTGAGCCTGTAAGTGTTCGCTGGAAAAGACGCAAACGTGTATAATCATCCATGAGGGAGTTTGATGAACACCACAAATGGAAAGTCATCACATGGTTATTTGGGTCTTCTCCAGATTTTTCATCAAATTTCGAAATATCAAAAGGAAGTTTAGCTAGAATGACTGGCCAAACCAGTGAATGAAAAATAGGATCATTAGTTAACCGAGACAAGTCTGGGAGATCCAGTGTTACAAGGAAAGGTAGTTGTTGGTTAATTTGCAGATGATACTAGTGTGGCATAGGAACACCAGCAGGACCATAAAATGGGTTAGGTGGATAGTTGTAACCAGTAGGTCCTCCTACATATAGTTTTCGTTGGCCAGGATAAGAAGGATTTGATGATGGCTGAGTGAAATTTGCATAACCTGGTGGGTTCTGAGCATTATAAGTCAGGTGATTTTATTTCCCATAAGAAGAATAAACTTTTTTCCCTTGAGGGTGGTAAGGAGTAGATCCTAGAGGTGGGTACACATTAGATCCATGAGGGGGATAAGGCTATTGTCCCTAAGGACTCCAGGTGGTGTTTGGGATGCCTCCTAGATAAGGTTGTCCATAATATGTTTCGGAAGGAACAAGATTCGATACTCCTCCTTGTGGGTTATGATATGAATGTCCCCCAACATGGGGTTGGGTAAAAGTGCCTCCTAAAGATACTCCCCATGGTTTTGAAGGGTTTCCAACAAATGAAGGTTTCCCCCCTACTAGTGGTGAATTAACGATCAGGGTATGACTGGAAAAGGGAGGTTGCCCTCCAAGAGGAGAATGAAAATGGGGTTGTCCCCTGGGAGGGGTAGGCCCTCCATAGAATGGTGGTCCTCTAGGAGGGATAGGTCCCCTAGATGGAAGTTTCCCTCCAGTCAGTTTTATTTGGTTGGCAAGGGTCTGCATTCTCAGGTAAAAAGATGTCCTAGTAGGATCGTGCAGAACATGTGGAGCTGTAGAGTGAAAGTTCGTAAAAACGGGGGTAGGGATTGAAGTTCCTTGGGAATGAATAGAGGTGATGAGTGCAACATTAGGATGTAATTGTTCTAATGCAATAGTAGGGTTAATGAACTGATCGATGAGGTAATTCATAGTTTGACCAGATGGTCCACTTTCAATAGGAGGGTCATCAGGATTAAAGGGTTGTTGAAAGGATTCGAAATTCTCATAGAGATCATGTCCCGATGAAGTCCTCCATACAAAATGAGCAGGTGTGGTATTTGTATCTACTACAGTGCTAGGATGAACATGATTCCTATACTCATCACCAAAGGTTGGTTCTGTGGATCCCATATATGTTTCGGTAAAATCTCTCTCTGGTAATCGTGAGACCTCTTCATCTATGATGTTCCCAAGGGAGTCAAAACGAAGAAAAAGTGGTTTGAGAGGGGTTACCGACATAGATGTAGTGTGAGGAGAAAGATTCTCAACCGTAACCAAAGTGCCTTCTGATTTATCTAACGGAGGAGAAAAAACACTTCTAGCATCAGATTGATTTTCTACCTCTCCACGATAGTTGTCTTCTGGGGGGTTAAGAAGTAAGGGTCGGTAGCCTTCCAAAGGTAGCCCTTGCATACTACATGATCGTCGAAGACCTTTATCATCTACAGGCTCAATTTTGTAGAATATCAGTACACACTGAAAATCTAGGGCCAACTAACAAAAAGAAATAGCATACGCTAATAAAATCTAGGAATCAAAACCAAGAAAACAAGACTTCTCTCGATGATCGTACTAGTTGGTGATGAAATCCAATGTCATGTGACCAAGTCAAGAAGGGGATAGGATATGGTGGAACAGTTACAATGGCAACCTGCTTAACAAACTTTCACCTTGGTGCAAACTTCCACGTAGTAATTGTGGATTTAGCCTCCAAGGAGCCCGAGTGAGTTTGACCAATGTTTGTCACAGTTATGGTGAGATTTCCCTTCACCATCACCTCATGTAAGTACCTAAGGATTACGAAACTAAGGAGACCAACTCACAGTCATCCCCTAGGCGGGTATATTCGACAATCCGATCCGAATGTATGGGCAGGATAACAAGTCCGAAATCAACTCGAGAGGCTCCCACACATAATCGTGGGTATACCTTCAAGTGACCCCCAATATACAATCCGAACACTACAAACAGTTGAACCACGGAGGGATAATCTCTGTAACTCACCTAAATGCGACTTTGTGTGTAACCTCTGTGTGAGAGGGGGATCCCAGAAAGCCTATACGATAATTGGATTTGACTCTCCCTATCTCAGGATGCTAATGTTTGTTTTGAAAACTTTGGAGAGTTGTACTCATAGCCTAATCCAAAGTGCTAATCCTAGTCTAATGTTGGTGGAAGATCCTAAAAACAAAAATGTGCTAGATAATTTTTAATTAGGGTTGATTTTATGGTTGTTCTTTACTCAAAGGGTGTATGACAATGAAACTGATGGTATGATGACTCAAATCCCAAAAAATGCACAAGAAGATGATAAGCAATCTTGTCTTTCAATGAATGGCTATTTAAGGGAAAGAGAGAAATATGTTTTCACTATCAAACACTAAGATGTAGTGTCCTTATACAAGTGTTTCTCAATGAAATCCAATGCAATGCTAAAAATTTCAGAAATGCCTTCTAATATCCAAACCAATCACTAAAATTTTGTATGTGAATGATAATCAAATGCAAGACTTCTAAATGCCAATCAGACTTTAGGATTAAACAGTGATAAGTAAACCTCACACAAAACAAACAACACACTCTCATCGTGAAATAGATAAGAAGGACAAAGATAACCAAATTGCAAACAAGAACCAAAAACCTCAAACAAAAGATAAATGATAGAAAGTTGACCTCAAAGATCAAATGAAAAGTTCACAGACCTTTGGATTTTCTCACAAAAGTTTTCACTCGGTCAGATAAAGGAGAAGAAAACAACAAATTAACTCTAGGTTAGCAAAGACAAAGCGTTATTGCAAAGCAAGGACAAATGTCAGAAATCCAAGAAAGAGATGATGAATTCTTATAAATAATGGTGTTTGAAATCCAATATCAAGATGGATTGAGAGTATGGGACCCTGAGAAAATGCCAAAACCCAGAAATATCTTCAAAAAATGCAAATTTTGGAGAATTTCTCACAAAAAGTGGGGTAGTGCTCTGGTATAAGGGGCACCAGGGTGTTCCAACACTCTGTGTAAGGCTACAAGGGAGTGATAGAGATCTTTTATCCACAAGGGGGGAGCGCTCTGCTCCAAAAACTCAAAAAATGAAGGAAATTCAGTCAATCAGGGTGATCCTGATGACACAATGAGGCAATCAAACCAATCTAAGAATTAACAAGACAATATGGAAAAGATAAAATCAGTGGGAAAAGGGCCAAAACAAGATCTAGGAATGGAAACAAAAATCAGAGCTCCTCCCCAGTGGAGTTGCCAATGTATGCCCATATCTTGGTCTCTAAACTCCTAAGGCCAAGACAGAAGGTGTTTAACATGGACACTGAATTCCTTTTAGATATAATCAAGCTAATTAAAGAAAGAGGAGGATAAATATATGTACCTTACTAGAGATGTTTGTCCTTGCAAAGTCATGGCTGAGCTTCAATCTTGAGCTCCCTGATAGATTCTGTAAGACAAACAAAGATACAATGGACTTCCTACTCTACTGAGATTAGATCAATCATAGATCCATCTACTGTAGACAAACTTATATGGAACAAGAACAATTTTGAAAGAAACAGATCAAGCATTTATTATATTAATGAGAACAAGTAAAAGTACTTACAATCCTTTGAATGAAAGTGTAGCAACCTCTTCGAGTTCTCCTTGTCCAACCCCTTTGCTCAATCAATATCCACTGATTGCTTTGATGGCATCTCACTCATGAGATCATAAGTTTCACATCTCCAATCTCCATTGTCCCTTTCACCATGAGAAGGCCTCCTTATATAACCTTGGAGGAGTCCAACCACTTGAGAGATCTTTGGGATGAGTTGAGGATTCCTCTCCTTCAGTTGAGGATTTCCCCTAAGATCATTCCTTGACCATCTATTCGAATCCAACTACCTCCAGGAATTGAGGGATTCTTCCCTAATTTGCCTAAAAAAATCCAGAATTTTCTCAAAATAGGGTAGTGCTCCCCTAAAGGGTTGCACAGGGCGCTCAAACACTCCCGAAAGAGGCTCAAGGTGCACCAACGCTCCCTAATAGTGGGTAGGGGAGCACTCCTCCCCAAAAATCAATTTTTTTGTGGTTTTTCCAATGGCAAGGGCTTGTACTTCTTTCCAAGTGATTTTCCTTCTTCCAAACCATCCTTTGAGGTGTCTTAAGTGTCTTCATGATGTTGTTATGGGCACGGTATAGGCAAGATGGCAGCATACTATTCTTGACACTTGCAACACTTATAGTCAAGATGCGACAATTACGGACAAGATGCGACACTTACCACACTCGTAATAACGACACTTGTGACACTATCGATGTTTGTAATTTTTAGGTGTAACAATTACCAAACACATTACAATATGAGTTTTGCGCATCTACCACACATACTACTAATCAATGTAGAGCGTTGGATGCACTCGCAGACAGGTTTGACTAAACAGCATTCAGGGTGAATGAAAACCCTTAGGGACTAAGAAGAGGTCAAGGAAGTGGAGCCGGAGGAGATTTAAGATGAGTAAGAAATAGGGGAAGAGGACCAAGCAAATGTTATAACTATGATGAAAAAGGTCACTTGGTGAGAGATTGTCCTCATCCAAGGTGGCCATGGTTCTCTCACTGTAGAACCAACGGACACACAACTGAAGACTGCCCAGATTTAATTTCAAAGTGGGAAGATAGAGTACAGAAAAGAGGAACTAACCTTATCAGTTCAAAGATCAAGAGGATCTCTATGGGACAATTTCCCAACCTTAACATCGTTAGTCGAGGAGAAGCGAAGACAAGAGATGATGTTGATACTCTACCTCAAATCTAGAAAGCAACACCTAAGGGAGACATGTATGATCCCCTAAAGAAAATATTGTTCTTTAAAGATGCCATAGAAGTATTCTAGAATATTCCTAGTCATGAAATGCAAGAGAACCCCCCCCAGCTGACTGTTTACCCTAAGATGGAACAAGTCCCTGCTTCACCCCCTGCACCCAGAAACCCTGTAATAATACCAAGACAACTTGAGCAACCTCAGAATGTGGTTGATCTTTGGTTTCAATTATTATCTAACATTTTAGGGAATGACCAACTAACACAAAAGTTGTGCAATGCATTGTACCTAGTCTTAGGGAATGAGGAACCCTCAAAAGAAAGGATAAGGGATAATATTCCTAAGAAGAGTACTCAGTGAGTGCAGTGAAGAAAAGTGTGAACTGAAAAAGAATTTTGACTGGTAGCCCAGTTAGATGACTTCGAAATTAAGGACGTCATGTTGGACCTAGGGTCAAATGTGAACATTCTACCTAAGAAGACTTGGGAAGCCTTCAGAAAACCGAGACTGACATATTCCCCAATTTAGTTAAGAATGGCAAACCGATACTGTATCTTTCCCATAGGAAGGCTGGAGAACATGGAAATCAATGTAGCAAGAGTAAAAATAGTAGTTGACTTTGAAGTCATTTAGATAATGGGAGACAAAGATCCCTACCGTGCACTACTTGGAATCAATTGGGCCTATGATAATTATGTAGTAGTCAACTTAAATAAAGACATCATGAATTTTGAAGTTGAGGGAATCAAGGTAGTTCAACCTTTGAACCCATATGTAGGACCCAGGTACATAGAACCAACAGACAATAATATGGAGGGAGAAGACCTAGACTAGTTGTACACTGTAACAAAGAGGACAAGAAATGATTATATAAACCCTAATGTTGATGGATCAGTAAACTGGAGAAGTATACAGTCAGTAGACAAAGATTCAGAACTGGATTTTGATAGTTGGCAACAAGGATCGCACAAACAATTCTCAAGAAGATGCGCAACTGTCAGAATGATCAGATGGGTTGGAACTAAAGTTAGAGAACACCTAATATATGATGGTACCTTAGATCTAGACAAATTTTTGAAGAATATGGAAGAGAATGTCAGAGAGGATCAAAGAATCTTGGTACTAGATCTAGCTTTTCATAACACCCTCGCTAGATGTGGATCACTCATAAATCCATACTCAGAACTTGGGACGAGGTGAAGCAAGCTATCAAGTACAGGTACTGGAATAAAGAGAAGTTGCAATTAGAGATGCAGATGGATATCCAAGTTGTGCAGTTGTTCAACGGAGAATCAGACCCTAGAATACACATTGAACAATGTGCAACACAGTGGCAGGCTGTAGATACACCATCTCACTTTTGGTTTTAGGTATTTCCCCACTCTCTAGGCCCAATCCCAAAATCTTGGTTCATACTTGAAGAAATTAGAAGACAGACCAACGACTGGCAGACACTGGCAACTCAATTTTTCAAGGAATTCTCATTCTCAAGTAAGTACCCAAAGCTTGAACTAGCCCTGCAAAAGATTAAATAACTTCTTTTTACAGCCAATAGTAATAAGAGATCAAACTTTGTAGTGTGTCCCAAGCATACCCAAGAACTTCAGACTAAACTCCACTTACCCTCGACTGAGAAGCATATAGAATGCTATCAGATTAGAAAATATTTAGAAATCCTAGACGAATTAGAAGAACTGAGAAACCTAGCCATCAAAGAGATAGAGAGGAGAAAAGAAATCCAAAACACCATACCTAGCCAGACCGATAGTTCCTACAATCACCCATTAAAATTGCGTAGATTCAACATAGGGACTGTAAAGCAACCCAAGATATCTATGGTGGGAGATTAATGGGATGGGCAAACTGGTCGAGAAATACAGATTTTACTAAGGGAATATGAGGATTTGTTCCCAAATACTTTATCAGAATTAAAGGGAATCAAAGGATTCATGGGATAAATGAAGATTGAGTTAAAACCAGGATCTAATCCTATCAGACATAGACCATATCGTCTTAACCCAAGAGTAAAAGAGAAAGTTAAGAAGGATATGGATAAGATGTTAGAAGCAGGTCTCATTTTTGCGATAGAAGAAGTAGAGTGGGTTAGCCTGATAGTCATTCCAAGAAAGAAATACACTGATGATATTAGAGTCTATGTTGACTACATAAGCCTCAACTATGCTTGTGTGCATGACCCTTTCCCAAAACCCTTCATTGATGAGGTGCTAGAACAAGTTGCGGGGAAGGAAGCATACTCATTCACAGATAGATTTTTAGGATTCCATCAAGTTAGGATTGTTGAAGAAGACAAAAGAAAGATCACTTCCATTACAGAGTGGGGATCTTTTTCATACAATGTGATGCCATTTGGATTAAAGAACGTCGTTGTAGTTTTTTCAGGATTGTGATAGCAACCTTTAGATAATTCATTCACAAATTTATAGAAGTCTATATGAACGATTGGAAAATATATAGCCTGCGAAAGGAACATGTAGCACTGCTAAGGCTAATGTTTGACAGATGCAGAGAGTTGAAAATCTCATTAAATCTCAGAAAGTGTATCTTTTGTGTGCCACATGGAAATCTTTTGGGCCACATGGTCTGCCGATAAGGAGTATTGGTAGAGCCAGCCACAGTCATGGTCATTGTGAATATGATACCATGTACGAGTGCTAAATAGTTGTGATCCACACTATGACACACAAGTTACTATCATAGGTTCATTTTGAGATATGCCAGCATTACTGCACCTATGGAAAACCTCTTGAAAAAGGATGAAATGTTCCAATGGACTCCCAAATGTGATAAATCATTTGACAAACTTAAGGAGAAACTCATTACAACACCGATTCTGATATTCCAAACCTCTGAGAAGGAATTTCACGTCCATGTAGATGCTTCCGGAATTTCCTTAGGAGCTATCTTAACGCAACCTTGAGATGGAGCTATCAATCTCCCTATCTACTTTGTGAGTCGAAAGATGTTGCAAGCAGAATCCAACTACACAACAATAGAAAGGGAAGGCTTAGAAATGATTTATGATTTACACAAATTTATACATTATCTATTAGGATCTCACTTCAAATTATTTACTGACCATTCCGCATTGAAATACCTAGTTAACAAACCTGTGTTGGAAGGGAGAGTTTGTAGATGGTTGTTTTTATTTCAATAATTTTCCTTTGAAGTCATCATCAAGCTGGGACGATGCAACATCAGACCCAACCATCTATCCAAGCTAGAGTCAGGAGAAAGTGGTGGAGTAGTGGATGAACAACTCCCAAATGTAGACTTGTTCAGGATTGAGGCCATATTGGAATATCTAGAGGACATAGCAATCTTTCTCAGTACAGGGGCCTATCCTAAAAAATATTGCGCAACCCAAAAACGCCATATGGTCATTAGAGAAGAATATTACTAGCTGATCACCAGACAATTGTATAAACTAGGACTAGACAGCAGCCTCAGACGATGCATCTGTTAATATTATGGTAATTTCGGGAGGTATTTACCTCCACGTGTGAACCTGATGAGAATAGAAGACTCTGGGAAGAAAGAGGAACCCTAACAAGTTGGCTAATGACCCTAGAAGCCTTGTCAGCTCAAGAAGATAATTTATATTAGGTTATTAGCCTCCAAGAGAAGAAGTCGGCTAGAAATAATAATAATATACTGAACAGACACATACCCAGAAGGAGAAGTCGACCCCAACAAAACTAGCAGGACTACTATAAATATAGGGCATCAGTTCTCATTTGTAGCATCTCAGAATTGTAGTTCTACAGTTTGGTGCGCACTGCAGTTGCAGTCTTGTCCGCAGGTTTGGAGGAAGAGCTGGTGCAGCTGCAGTAGCAGCAAGTTTTCAGTATTTGCTTGAATATCTCTTGGCTAGGGTTTGGGACTATCTGATCAGTCTTTTGTGTTGCGCTATTCTTGGAGAGAGGTGCGCTACCCTTTGTTTGGATATCTAGCCTAGGGTTTTCTTCCGAAGTGTTACACATAGAAATTACTCACTTTGATAGTATCGCAAGTGTCGTCATTACAAAGGTCGCAAGTGTCGCATTTTGCTTACAAGTGTCGCAAGTGTCAAGGAAAGAATACTGCCATGATGCCTATGTCGTGCCTATAATGACATGAGAAGGAAACTTAAAACACCGCAAACATTTTCTTTGGAAGAGGAGAAATGAGTCAATAGGCTTATGAACCTTTTACCATCTGAAAGCACCCCAAAAACTAAGTTTTTGGAGGGGAGCGCTCCCTTATAACTATCTCAGGAGTGTTGGCGCCCCCCCATAAGCCATCAAGGAGCATTATAACACTCTTCAGCCCTTTTGCAGGAGCGTTGCTACCCTCAGGAGTGTTGGTTCTCCCCTATACACTACTAGGGAGCGTTATAGCGCTCTGAGTGCCATTTTGAGGGAGCGCTACCTATTTTAGGTAGCAGTTGATTTGTTGAGAAGAATGGGGGAAGGATCTTTTCATTCTTAGAAGGCAGTTGGGTTGGAATTCTCAATCAATCCATGATCGTAGGTCAGATCTCTAACTGGAGGAGGAAAATCCTCAACTCACCCCAAGGATATCTCAAGTTGTTGAGCCTCTCCAAGGCTATATAAGAAAGCTTTCTCATGGTGAAAGGGGACTGGAAAAGGGAGAATCACACCAAACTTATGATCTTATAAGTGGTGCTAGAACAAAAATAATTTGGGAGCAAGAGACCTATGATCTCATAGGGAGCAATTGGTGAAGCTATCATCATTCGGATTGTGGATCTTTTGAGCAAGGGTGTTAAGGTCCTAACCCGCACATAGGTAGATCAATGTATTCGGATGTAATAAAGGTCAATATTAATAAGACCTTTCAATAAAATAGAATAAGGCGGATGTAAGAAGACCTAATAGAAGCTTCCGCTTCTAGAAGGATCTTCCTCTAGATGCTTCTCTTAATAGACATATTTAGTATAAATAAGAGTCGAGGGTATGAAAACCCTAGCTTGGAGATTATTGTAACAGAGTGCTGCTCGACTGGAGGTTGCCCCCTCGAAGAGGCCTGTGAACATTGCTATCTGAATCAAAGTGTTATTTCTGCTGCTATTTCGTATATCATTTCTGTGTATTGTGAAGATTATGCTGGATATTTTACTGTTATTCTATCATTTCTAGCATTTCATTTCTGTTCTGCATATTTTATATATCTGGTATCTTGCAAGTGGTATCAGAGCACTTTCCTTGGCAGAAATTGTGGGTATTTTTTTTCAGGGTAG
>JASDQU010108359.1:69170-98391 GCA_032191745.1 Picea mariana
TACAAGAAGGGAAAAGACAATGTCGTGGTGGATGCACTGTCCAGGAAATATGAAGACGAAGGATCCCTTTTTTCTCTTTCCTTCATTGTACCTGATTGGCTGCAAGCTGTGCACTAGGAATGGCTGCAAGACCCCAAAAGTTTGAATCTGATCCAGCAACTGCAGAACAAGGTGCAGGCTCTCCCAGGGTACTCCTGGCTTCAGGATGAGATTCAATACAAAGGTCACTTGTATTTAAGTAAACAATCCAGGCTCAAATCCACGGTACTCTCTGAGCTTCATGCTACACCCACAACAGGGCACTCAGGGTTCACCAAAACTTATGACCGAGTCAAACGTTCTTTTTTCTGGGATGGTATGAAATAGGACATATGTAAGTTTTTAGCTGAATGTGAGGTATGTTAATGCAACAAGGGAGAAACAATCAAATCTCCAGGCACCCTCCAACTGCTTCCGATTCCCCCTGCTATTTGGAAGGATATCTCTATGGACTTTATTACAAGCTTACCCAAATCATGGAATAAATCAATGATAATGGTGGTGGTGGATCACCTTTCCAAGTATGCTCATTTTTTTGCTCTTCACCACCCATTTACTGCATATATGGTGTCCCAAGTTTTCATGGATCAGGTCTTCAGGCTGCATGGCATGCCAAACTCTATTGTTTCTGATCGCGACCCAAATTTCACAAGCAATTTTTGGCAAGAATTGTTTAAGCTACAAGGCACACAATTGCATCTCAACTCATCTTATCATCCCCAGACAGATGGTCAAATGGAAGTCGTCAACAAGTATTTGGAAACATATCTGAGGTGCTTTTCCTCTGAAAAACAACACCAGTGGGCTCAATGGTTACCCCTCGCTGAATGGTGGTACAACACTACATACCATACAACCACTTGCATGACTCCTTTTGAAGCAGTGTATGGACAGAAGCCACCGTCAGTTCTCTCATACTTATCGGGTACCTCAAAGGTCCAGGCGGTTGACCAAACACTTACAGTCCGAGAGGATATCCTTCGTACCCTTAAAGAGAACTTGGTCATGGCCCATAATAGAATGAAGCAGCAAGCAGATCAAGGACGCTCAGAACGTTAATTTGTAGAAGGGGATCATGTGTTTCTGCGACTGCAACCATATAAGATAACTTCCCTCAAGGCCGAGCCATGTCAGAAGCTAGCACCCAAATTTTATGTCCCTTACACAGTTCTCAAGCGTGTGGGACAAGTCGCATATCTATTAGCTCTGCCCAGTCAATCGAAGCTACATCCTGTTTTTCATGTTTCATGCTTGAAGAAGGTTATTGGAACTAGGTGCCAAATTCAAACCAACCTTCCAAAGTTAGCTGAAGAAGGATCCATTTGGCTACAACCAGAAGTAGTTTTGGACCAGTGGGAGCGTCGCCTGCATCAGAGAACCATAAAGGAAGTTCGAGTACAGTGGAAAGATATGACTCCAGCAGATGCCACTTGGGAACCAGCTACCATTCTGTAGCAGTTTCCACATCTCAAGCCTTGAGGACAAGGTTGTTTTTAAGGGGGCGGACATGTTAAGGTCCTAACCCGCACATAGGTAGATCAATGTATTCAGATGTAATAAAGGTCAATATTAATAAGACCTTTCAATAAAATATAATAAGGCGAGTGTAAGAAGACCTAATAGAAGCTTCTGCTTCTAGAAGGATCTTCCTCTAGATGCTTCTCTTAATAGACATATTTAGTATAAATAAGAGTTGAGGGTATGAAAACCCTAGCTTGGAGATTATTGTAACAGAGCACTACTCGACTGGAGGTTGCCCCCTCGAAGAGGCCTGTGAACATTGCTATCTGAATCAAAGTGTTATTTCTGCTACTATTTCGTATATCATTTCTGTGTATTGTGAAGATTATGCTGGATATTTTACTCTTATTCTGTCATTTCTAGCATTTCATTTCTGTTCTGCATATTTTATATATCTGGTATCTTGCAAAGGGTTAGACAAGGAGGAATTGGCAGAATTGTCGCATTCTATCTACGGCTGTAAGAAATGTTTTGTCCTCATTAATATAATTTGCCTGTCCTGTTTCTTTCTAATTCATGTTCAATCTCACATGAATTTGTCTCTTTAGTATATAGACCTATTTCAGACTAATATTGATAGAGTACGAAGTGGTCGTACTTTGTTTGTCTACAGGGCTTATCGAGGACCGAAAGATTGGATCTCAACTCGGAGCGTGCAGGGACAAACACCGGTAAAAGGTACTTCTTTTCTCCTTCCTCCTCACACACTAGTCCACCTAGAACTAAAAGGAAGTCAGTGACCATGATAAGCACTTTCTGTCTTAGAGTTAAGAGTCTATCTCTTTGAGGAGATCTACCTATCCAGAGGGAGATTTTCCTTCAACAGAAATTGGCGACTCCACTGGAGAGCGAATCGAAACTTTTAGTTTTGATTTTTCCTCATAAGACCTTGTCTTACCTTTTGTTTTCTTAGGCCTTGTTCACCCCTTTATATTTGATTGCACTTGCTGGTTGACTCTTTACCCCATCACATTCAGCTTGACTTTGAAAATTTGACTAAAATTTTGTTTTTTTGACATTTGTATGATTTTTTTGAGCCTGGCGCCCCTGTGCCCATGTTAGCAGAGAACCAACACTCCCTAGAAGTGTTGGATAGAGTTTTATAATGCCCTGGTGTCCCTTACACCAGAGCACCAGCCCCTTTTTACACAAAATCTCTTCAAAAATTCCATTTTTTGGAGGTTCAGACCCTATTTCTTCACTTGCTGAGCTGCTTTGTGATTCAATGATTCTTCCTTTGACCTTTGACATGCTTCCTCCTAAGAAGTAAACACCTAGTTGTTCATATTTTATGACCTTCTTCATTCTTTTTGAGTTTTTGTTGTTGAGAGCTTGAAATCGATCCGTTGCTTTTTTCCTCTCCTATACGACTGAGAGGGAACTCCAGGGAAGGACATCTGAAGTCTGTGACTCTTCTCACTTGGTTTTTTGAAGGTCATTGTTCTTTGAACACCTCATTTTTGTGTGAATTGTTTGATTTTTCTTTGTTATTTTTGTTTTCTGTTTGCTTCTTGTTTCAATCACAGCAAGAGGGTGTGTGTTGTGTGTGCAAAATATGATCCTACTTGTCTGAATATCCTTGATCTGAAAAGGTAGTTGATAGGAGAAGTTTTAGCATTGAATCAGTCATCATTCGTGTACAAATGAAAAAGATACATTTTAGTGTTTGATTTGCATATTAGAAGGTGTTTTTGAAAATGTTTTAGCATTGCATTGGATTCGAGTGAGAACCAATTGATTGAGGATGTTTCATATTAATGTTTGAAAGTGAAAACGACTTCTTCTCTTTCCCTTAAATAGGTGTTCATTGAAAAGAAATGACTGCTTATCATCTTTCATGAATATTTTTGGGAATTGAGTCATCATTCCATTAGTTTCACCTTCGTGCACCCTTTGAGTAAAGAACATCTCTAAAATGAATGCTAATTAAAAACTATCTAGAACATTTTTGTTTTTAGGATCTTCCACCAACAGTAGACTAGGGTTAGCACTTTGGATTAGGCTGTGAGTACAACTCTCCAAAGTTTTCAAAACAAACATCAGCATCCTGAGTTAGGGAGATTCAAATCCAATTGTCGTATTGGTTGTCTAGGATCCCCCTCTCACACAGGGGTTACACACGAGGTCACATTCGGGTGAATTATGGAGATTATCCCTCCGTGGTTCAATTGTTTGTAGTGGGCGGATCGTATATTGGGGGTCACTAGAAGGTATACCCATGATTATGTGTGGGAGCCTTTCGGGTTGATTTCGGACTTGTTATCCTGCCCATATGTTTCGGATCGGACTATTGACTGTACCCGCCTAGGGACTCACTACGAATTGGTATCTTTAGTTGCCATAATCTTTAGGTACTTACACAAGGTGACGGTGAAGGGAAGTCTCACTGTACCCGGAACAGACATTGGTCAAACTCACTCAGGCTCCTTGGAGGGTAAATCCACAATTACTGCATAGAAGCTTGCACCAAGGCGTAAGTCCGTTAAGCAGGTTACCATTGTAACTGTTCCAGCATATCCCAGCCCCTTTTCGACTTGATCACACGACGTTGGATTTCACGACCAACTAGTATGGTCATCGAGAGAAGTTTTTTCTGCTTGGTTGATTCCTAGATTTCATTAGTGCATGTTGTTTCTTTTTCTTAGTTGGCCCTAGATTTTCAATATGTTTTGTTACTCTCCACAATTGAGCCCATAGATGATAAAGGTCTTCGTCGATCACGTAGGATGCAAGGGCTGCCTCCGGAAGGCTATCAACCCTTACTTCCTAACCCTCCTGAAGACAACTACCGTAGAGAGGTAGACAATCAATCTAACGCTGGAAGTGCTATTTCTTTTCCGTTGGATAGCTTAGAAGACACTTTGATCACGGTTGAAAATCCCACCACACCTGTGTCGGTAACTCCTCTAGAACCACTTTTGGTTCATTTAGACTCCCTTGGGAACGTCATAGATGAAGAGATCTCATGATTACCGGAGAGGATCTTTACCGAAACATATATGGGATCCATGGAACCAATCTTTGGTGATGAGTATAGGACTCCTGTTCGTCCTAGTACCGCAGTAGAAACCAATCCCACACCTGCTCATTCTCTATGGAGGACTTCATCAGGACGCGATCTCTATGAACATTTCAAATCTATTCGACAACCCTTTCATCCCCATGACCCTCCTAGTGAAACAGGACCATCTGGTCAAACCATGAATCACCCAGTCGATCAGGTTATTCACCCTACTACTACACCAGCACAAGTCCATCTTAATGCTGGACTCATTACCTCTACAAATCCCCAAAGCACTTCAATCTCTACCCTTGTTTCTACAATATTTTACTCTACAGCTCTGCATGTTCCACACGATCCTGCTGGGACATCTTCTCACCCGAGAATGTAGACCCCTGCTGGCCAAACACAACCAGTTGGAGGGAAACCACCATCCAATGAATCGTTTCCTCCTGGGGGACTACCTTTCCATGGTGGGCCTACTCCTCTTGGGGAACAGTCCCTTTTTCATGCTCCTCCTGGAGGGCAACCTCCATTTTCCAGTTATACCCTGGTCGTAAACCCAGCGCTGGCAGGGGGGCAACCCCCGTTTGCTGGAAACCCTTCGCAATCCTGGGGAGCATCCTCGAGAGGCACTTTTACTCAACCCCACATTAGGGGGCACTTGTATAATAACCCACTAGGAGGAGTATCCAATCCTGTCCCTTTCGAAACATCTTATGGGCAATCTTATACGGGAAACATCCAAAATATCACTTGGTGTTCTCCGGGACCACAGTCTTATCCTCCGCATGGGTCTCATGTGTATCCACCTCCAGGATCTACTCCTTACCATTCTCAAGGACAAAATGCTTATCCTCCTCATGGGAAAATACATCACCCGGCCTATAATGTTCAGAACCCACTGGGTTATGCCAATGTTTCTCATGCACCATCGAACCCTTCTTATCCTAGCCAGCAACAACCATATGTAGGAGGACCTACTAGTTACAACTATCCACCTAACCCAGTATATGGTCCTACTAGTGTTCCTATGCCATGCTAGTATCATTCGCACATTAACCAACAACTACCTTTCCTTGCGACTCTGGATCTCCCAGACTTGTCTCGGTTAACTAATGATCCTATCTCTCATTCACCGATTTGTCCAGTTATTCCAGCTAAACTTCCTTCTGATATTCCGAAATTTGACGGAAACCCTGACAAAGATCCAAACAACCATGTGATGACTTTCCATTTTTGGTGTTCATCAAACTCCCTCATGGATGATTCTATATGTTTGCGTCTTTTCCAGCGAACACCTATCGGTTCAGTAGAAAAGTGGTATATTGAACTACCACGTGCTTCATTTCATGATTTTAATTCCCTTGCCATGTCTTTCCTCACGCACTTTCAATTGCCTATTCGCTACGAGACAAGTACTGAACTCTTGACCTCCCTTCGTCAAACTAACTATGTGCATATCTCTAACCATATTCATGAGTGGAGGCGATGAAGAAGGATGATCAAGGTAGTCATTCCTAACATGCTCTTGGAAGAATGGTTTACTAAATCATTGTTACCCCTGATCGCTCGCGATGTCGCTATGGGTGGTGCAGTCACAGAGGAACAAGCCATCACTCGGGCTCAGTATTTAGATTAGGTTTATTTCCAAACTGGTACTTTGTATGATCTGCTTTCGAATGCTACTCGAGCTAATACCGATTCTTCTAAGCCATCATCCTCATCTCATGCAGATGGTGTTATCGGTTCCATCAAAGCTCACCCTTTTTCCAAATCAACTACACCCTCCTCTACCTTCCCCCAAACTCAGACCTCTGAGGTGAATTCTGTTCAATTTGCCACTTCACAACAATCCGGAGGTAAGAAGAGGACAAAAAATAAATCAAAAAATAATAATGAACAACCAAAAAATCAAACACCTGCTACCGAAAAGCAACCACAATGGAAACTGAAATTCTCGTGTATCATTTGTGGTCACGATCACTACACTCGAGATTGTCTTCTTCGCAATGAAGTGGCCAAAATTTTCCAAGGGAAGTCACAACCTGTTGTACTCACTCAGCCTTTTCCACAGCAGTAATCCATGGTTGCTCAAACCCCCTCTCCTGGGGGCAGTTCTAGCGATCCTAAAGATGAGGCCTCGTCGAGTGAACATATTTATATGTTTAATGGGATCAATTTGACCACTTGATCTAAGACATACGACACACTAGGTAACCCTGATAAAGGAAAAGACACTAACGGTACTGGTACTTTACCGGATCCATCATCATCCTCCCTTAGTCTTCCATCGGTTAATCCTCCGTCTGGACCACTTCATATTGAGAAACCCATGTTCGACTCTATCTTACGCCCTAGCACTATCCGCAAAGCTACCTTCAATCCTAGTTCACGTGCTGCCCAAAACTACAACATTGTTGAAGATTTGGCTCAAGCACCATGTGCTATGTCTACGTTAGAAGTTCTACAGCACTTCCCCAGTCAACGTAGAATGCTCTTGATCACTCTTGGTGCTGTTGATCTTGAGTTGTCCAATCAGATCATGTTTAACCTGGATAATTATGCATCTCGACTCTCCCACCAACTTGCTTTCCAAGTTGATGTTGTTGTTCACAATCAATAAATCCATCGAACTATTTTGGATGAGGGATCCTCAACTTGTGTCATGTCTTTAGCGTGTTGGAAAGGTTTAAAATCACGAGCACTCAACAAATCCCCAATGATGTTACGCACCTTTGATGGGCGAGGTTTTCATCCCCATGGGCTTTTACAGTCCCTGCCCATCCAATTGGGTGGTAAAACTGTTATTGTTCATGTCGAGGTGGTCGATGCTCCCCTCGATTACAACTTGTTACTTGGAAGAAGTTGGTTTCATGCTATGACTTTAGTTGCCTCGTCGGTCTTTTGATGTGTACAATTTCCTCACCAGGGAAAAATTGTCACTGTTGATCAATTGGATTTATGCATGACCGATGCTGGCATTCCTGCTACCAACAATATTCCTTTCTTGGGAGACCACAAGATCACGTATGAAAGCGTTAGTGTTGGCTTACTGAAATATTCTAGCCTCATGGGTACCTTCCCTACACCACTTCCACCAACTACACATCATATTGCCACCGTCGATATGATTTTGACCGCGGCTTATCAATCTTTGGAATCATCTAACCCTCGGATTGTACCTTGTCTATTGGAATTCGATGCACTAAGTGACACCGTGCCACTTAGTCCAGCTGAAACATCATACGTTTCTATCCCATCCACTTCTCCCTGGTCGGATGCCCAACATTTATTGGCATTTGACAGTTCCTCGATGCAATCACGGTTGAGTTCCTTGTCGTCTGCGATCGACTAGATTTCCCTAAATTTTCCTTTGGATGAATATATTCTAGAAATGTTTCGCATTGACAGGTTACCTCAGGTTAATAACTGTCACTGATCCTCTTTTCTTCCCCCTCGTGAAGAAATTCAGGAATATATACACTCTATCTCCCCTCCTGGTGTTGATCTTTCATCATCTCCCATGCTTTCAACTTTCGATGATTTAGATCCGGTAGTGGACATGGTGATTTCTTCGGTAGGATTATTGGATCCTGATCTCCTTACTCCTATCGCGACCCTCGATATGTGTTCCTTCTCGAGTCATTATCTTCCATCCAGTGAAGATCTCTTGGAGGCCATGACCACGTTTTATCCATTGACATGGTACCCTTCCAGAGCATTATCCTCTTGGAAGCCATGATCAATAAGAAACCACGAGCATAGTTTCTCTTCTCTGTGGCATGCTCATTAAAAAATGAAATAGAGGCTCTGAGCATAGTTCTTTTCCTGTGTCAATCTCATTAAAAAATGAAACAGTCACATCTCTTGAACCTTCTTTTCATCCACCCTTCTCCTTTTTCTCATCTACTAGAGAAATTGGTGATGACCTCAGAGCCGGTGAATGAATCGAAGCTTGGAGGGCATGTCTCCAGCCTTTGATGATATTTCTAGAGTCAAGCCACTAGCTTTCAAGCTGGGGGCATATCGATCTTAGTCTTTGTTCTTTCTTGTGCTCGTAAATACATGAGAATGCATCCAGGTAGACTTTTGTCTCTTTTTTGGACCTGTATGGATACATGAAAAAGGAACCCCCTAGAGTCTCCTTTAAGCTCTTTTCAGACTCTCTAAACATGAAAAGATTGCCGAGTGATCTTTCTTCCTTTCCCACTTGTTAAACGGTTTGAAATGGAATCTTTCGAGTGATAATTTATCTCTTTTTCGGCCTCGCGAGACTAACATTACGAAAAAGGACAACATTAGAGTCATCTTTAAGTTCTTTTCAGACTCTCTAAAGATGAAAAGATTGCCAAGCGACCTTGTTCTCTTCACGCTCGTTAAAGTATTTGAAGAAAACATCTGTCGAGTGATAGTTTATCTCTTTTTTGGTCTCATCAGACTACTTTACGAAAAAGGAACTGAGAGAGTTCTCTTTTAAGTGTTTTTCCAGACTCTATAATCATGAAAAACCTTCGTGTTTTCTATCTTTGGACTCGCTAAAACAAACATCGACAGGCCCATATGGGACTGAACCCTTACTTCTTCTAGTTCCTTAAACAAAGTAAGAGGAACTTACCGAAGGTGAGTTATATCGAGCATGTGTTACCCTCCTCGAGCTCATTAAATTAAAAAGAGGTACTCGTCTATCTGGATGGGGGGGAATTTGAAAGAAGCAAGCCAAGCAGTCTCTTGAGAACATTACCAAGTAATTCTTAGAGTCGCCCTTGAACACGGCACTTTGTCTTTTGCACACATTATAATCCACTAAACCTCTGCACTGAACCAATCCTCTGAGTTTTTCTTACTCCTTTGGGTCACCCAACGAAAGTCACAGTATCCACTGCATTATTGTGTTTTGGTCCATGTAACATTTCTACTGTTGTGCCTCAGTGTTCAAGGGAGGTATCCGCCTCGAGAGTCATCCATCACAAATATATTGTCTCAATACCTATGTTAGTCCATGTTCATTTGATCTACCAATTACATCTCTATGTCTGTTTCATGTCATTGATGGGGGATACATCAAGGCCCTCCTTCAATGAGCCTATTCCTGTCGACTTCAACACATTATCCAGGAATTAGACTTAGAAACCAGTTAGTACTTTGGGACCTGCATTCCTCAATGGCAGGCCAACTCATGTCCGACAGTAGTTTTACATCATTGACATCTGATCGAATTATTCCACGGATGTTCGACTCCATCTCATCCATTCACATTCGTTGGAATGTACTAGGGTACCTTGGGAATCATTGAGATTAATAGTGATCTCCCTCGTGCTTGTTAACGGTTTACATCATTGACCAGTAATCAAGTGGTTTCTACCATGTTCAACGTCAGGACATATATTCGCATGGTTAGATTCGTACCACATCAGGATCGGTAAGAATACCCTGGGTTGAGCCATCACTCTGATATGTACTTTGCCTAGGTTGTGAAAGAGTTTCTCTTGAACAATGACACATATACTATTACATAGATCCACTTTGTATTGGTCGTGGCTATGTCTTGTCATCTCATAGATCCACTATGTATTCTTAGTGGCTACGATCAGTTCATGTCATAAGATTATAGATCCATAGTGTATTTTCAGTGGCTATACTTTTTTATCAATACAATTATGGATCCGCAGTGTATTTTATGGCGGCCATATCTTGCAAGTCTTTATCACCCAAGCATAGGTATGCCTGCCTTGGGTTTGAAACATGTCATAATATTTGTTGGATGTTTGTGTGTAGCTTCTGTCAAGTTCTCTGTGTCTATACCCTTGCTTGAAAGTCTACAAAGCATATCAGTTATCAGTTTTTGTCTTCTAACTTCATACTTTGGGGGGCAATCTGTTACAAATCGAAATTACTCACTTTGATAGTGTCGCAAGTGTCGTCATTACAAAGGTCGCAAGTGTCAAGGAAAGCATATTGCCATGATGCCTATGTCGTGCCTATAACAACATGAGAAGGACACTTAAAACACCTCAAACATTTTCCTTGGAAGAGGAGAAATGAGTCAAGAGGCTTATGAACCTTTTGCCATCTGAAAGCACCCAAAAAACTAAGTTTTTGGAGGGGAGCGCTCCCTTATAACTATCTCAGGAGTGCTGGCACCCCCCCATAAGCCATCAGAGAGCATTATAAAACTCTTCAGCCCTTTTGCAGGAGAGCTCCTACCCTCAGGAGTGCTGGCGCTCCCCTATACACTACTAGGGAGCGTTATAGCACTCTTAGTGCCATTTTGAGGGAGCGCTACCTATTTTAGGCAGCAGTTGATTTGTTGAGAAGAATGGGGGAATGATCTTTTCATTCTTAGAAGGAAGTTGGGTTGGAATTCTCAATCAAGCCATGATCTTAGGGCAGATCTCTAACTGGAGGAGGAAAATCCTCAACTCACCCCAAGTATATCTCAAGTTGTTGAGCCTCTCCAAGGCTATATAAGCAAGCTTTCTCATGGTGAAAGGGGACTGGAAAAGGGAGAATCACACCAAACTTATGATCTTATAAGTGGTGCTGGAAGAAAAATAATTTGGGAGCAAGATACCTATGATCTCATAGGGAGCAATCAGTGAAGCTATCATCATTCGGATCATGGATCTTTTGAGCAAGGTTTAGACAAGGAGGACTTGGAAGAACTGTCGCATTCCATCTATGGTTGTAAGCAATGCTTTGTCCTCATTAATATACTTTGCTTGGCCTGTTTCTTTCTAATTCATGTTCAATATCACATGAATTTGTCTCTTTAGTAGATAGACCAATTTTAGACTAATCTTGATAGAGTAGGAAGTGGTCGTACTTTGTTTGTCTACAGGGCTTATCGAGGAGCGAAAGATTGGAGCTCAACTCGGAGCATGCAGGGAAAAACACCAGTAAAAGGTACTTCTTTTCTCCTTCCTCCTCACACATTAGTCCACCTAGATCTAAAAGGAAGTTAGTGACCATGATAATCACTTTCTATCTTAGAGTTAAGAGTCTAGCTCTTTGAGGAGATCTACCTGTCCACAGGGAGATTTTCCTTCAACACGGAGGAATTCTCAGTCAAGGTTAAGGTGCTTGGAGGGAGGCTTCGGCCTATGGTTGGGTGATGAAGGTATCATCAATGGTAAAACAAGCACACCATATTCTACATTCTAACACCGTCCTGGATCATGAATAGTAGGATATACTTTGGGAATGTCATAGTGGAATCGCAAGAGTCCACAACACATAAAGTTCTACAGGAAGGACTTTGGTGAGAAACACTCTTCAAAGATGAAAAATATTACACTAGATCATGTGATGTTTTTCAACGGGTGGGAAAGTCGTCACGCCGAGATGAACTACCACTACAACCAGTTAGAGCTCTATAGGCATTTGAGAAATGGGAAGCTGACTTCATTGGACCAATCAAACCCACAGCCAAACATTCAAAGGTTGGGTACATCATTACCGCGACTGACTATCTTACCCGTTGGGAAGAAGCAGTAGTGGCATAGGACTATTCGACACACACTGCTTCCAGGTTCCTTTTCAAGAATATCATTACCCAGTTTGGATGTCCTAGGAGCCTAACCAACGATTAGGGAGCTCATTTCATTAGCAACACTATAACAACACTTACAGTAAAATTTTTGATTCAACATCAAAAGAGCAGTCCATACCACCCATAGGCCAATGGAACATTTGAAACCTTCAACAAAAACTTGGAAAGGGGACTAACAAAAGTCTATTGAACAAACTGGGAGGATTGGGATGATAGATTTCCAGTTGTACTATGGGCCTACAGGACAACTGCAAATAAACTCCACAGATACACATCATTGCAATTAGTCTATGGGAGAGAGGAAGTGGTGCCTATAGAGTTCATCAGTCCAAGCCTGTATGTTGCACAAGTCACATGTATGACAGAAGAGGAATTAGTGGCGCAGAGACTTGCRGAGCTACAAGAACTTGAGGAAACCAGATTTCTAGCAGAATTCCACCGGTCGGTTGAAAAGGCAAGAMAAAAATATTGGCATGACTAACACATTAAGACCAAGGTATTCACACAAGGGGAAAAGGTGTTAATCTATGACATCCGATACTAAAAKCATCCTGGGAAGTTGCATGTGCACTAGTTGGGACTCTTCATAGTTGCAGAGATCTAACCCTCAAAAGAAGACAGACTCATGCAACTGGATGGTGTGGCATTACAACCAGGATGGGTGAATGGTGCTCACCTAAAACCCTACCTGTCTCAAAATTGAGAGAGAAGGACAGTCGCTCCAATCTAAAGGAGCTTGTAAAGTAGATAGATTTGATTTTTTTTTTCTTTCTAAAATTTTGTAAATTCAGTTAATATAGTCAATATGCACAGTATTGCATGATAACACATAGTTCATTTGTTTTGTCTAAGTGTTGKTTGATACAAAACTGACGACTCAGAAGTACAGGACCTGAACCATAAGAGAGTCCATTCATGACAGTCATTAAAGACGACGGGGACAACCTTTGTGGTCGGAGGGGCCATGAATCCAAATCCAATATGAGTTATAGACCACATAAACCCAGTCTAKTCACAACCTTTATTACCATTTTGGTACCCCGTATGATGCCCGTTAAGCCATAAAGTCGCATTATGCCAAGATGCCACTGAATTTCACGCCAGGACACCCACCCATCAAATAGAAAGGTCTCAAATCGGCCACATCCCTATTCCACTCAAATAAGTAAATACCAAGATCACCAATAGGATTTACCTTGATTAAACCATCCTATTGGACAACTCACACCCAATTACATCCATATGGTCATGATGAGTAGAATTTACTGCTAAAAAAGTATCCATTAAGCCAAGTATAAGGCTCTTAGAACTCAGTCGAGAATGTATTGTTTCTAAAAATAGCATAGACATTTCTGAACTCAGTAGTGCGAACCAGTTGGGACCATTTTAAAAGATGCAGATGTAACCCTAGTTATTACCTACCACAAAAGTGTGAATTCCAAGAGCCACAACAAGATGAAGTGCCATGACAAAAGAAGCAGTACCAGATGATCCCTGCGACCCCTGGGTCACGATCGTGGGTGATCTCAAAGGGAAGGTAGATAACGTTAATCTCCTCACCCTTGACCTCACGGATTCATCCTTGTTCCCACAGATGCACACAKACATCTTTTGGGATATAGTTCCGTATGGAATCGAAGGAATTCAAGTTGTACCAAAAGAAGAGTTCATCAACTTATTTAACTTGACCATTATGAACTTGAGAGACTTACCARTCTTTGGTACCACAGGTGAGATTGTGCGCTGCATGAAATTTCTGATAAGCAGGGTGCATAACAGAATTCTATGGTTGGATAAGCGGTACCCAATCCATGTTGAAGACATCCAACAATTTATTGGACTATCCTCCCAAGGAGAGGATGTGTCGAAGGGATTCTAGGGTCCTGGCAGGCATGGGAAAAAGAAAGGGGATCTTAGCCTATACGATAAATTTAACATAAAGAGAGAAGGATGCACAACAATAATTGAACCAATACTGCCTGAGACAGTCTATACTGGCTACTACATCATATCCAACAAGTTTATGAGGTATTACTATAAGAGAGAATGCACTCTAGATGCGTTATCAGTCCCCAACTTTTGAACAAATGGAGTAGTGTTCAACTGGTGTACTTTCCTATTGGAGCAACTACTAGTATCTTGTGAGGAAGCGCAGGAGAAGGGAGGAACCTTCACCTATGGATACCTACTTGTGGAATTTTCAATTCTCAAATGGAAGACACTTGTGGGAAGTCAACCAAGAATACCAAATAATGGGAACATGGCGAATATGTTCAAGCCATGGCAGTCTAGACCAGACTCGGAGAACACAACACTCAACAATGTAGCATTTTCCAAATGGTATAATGGTATGATAGATGCAACGCAAAGGCTTCACATCCTACAGGAGCTCCTCAATTGTAACACAAGGAATATTGCCTTTAGCATGAACCGACACAACACATTTGTTTGGCCGAGACATGTCAACATGGAACATTTCCACACAAGGATGCTACCATTCTATTTGGATGAGGAAGCCTTTTATAAGCAAGTCATGTCATGGCCAGGAGTCAAACGTGGCCTGCATAAATCAGGAATGCATTACATTTTTCCTGAGGATTTGCCGAAGAAAAAAGACAATGAAGTAGGCCCCGAGCAGAAGAAGCTAGACACTCCGATACAAAAAAAATCGAGGAGGAAGAAGAGATACAATAGTTAGAGCGAAAAAAAGATCGGCCCGCCGACAACTACCAGACAATTTTGTGATGTCAGGTGCATAGTTTAACTAGATCTTTGGAGTTGTGCTCAGTACCGAACCATTGGTGAAGAGTCCTAGAACTGGGGTCTCGCTGAACAAACCCTTGAACCCACAACCCCTTGCATCTATCACTCCCCACACCCACACCACTACCAAATCCACCACTATCGTTGATATTCACGATGACCCGGAGCTTGAAACACTTCCTTCCACATTCTTCATTGAGCACCCTTCACCACCACTCCAATTACCAAACCTCATCACTTCTAGTCCACATCAAACCATAACCCCAAAGTCGATGCAACTTGATCAACTAGAGATAGTAGAATGAAGACTCCCACAAATAATTAGAGAATTACCCAAGCCAAGATAAGAAGTTTATGGCCTCGAATCTAAAGCCTCCAAACCGAGCACAATGTTGGATGTTCCGAATCCAGACACCTAGGAATAACAGCCTGAGTCTTCAGCACAAGAAGAAGATTCTTGAAGTAGAGAGGAGTCAGAACCTAACAAAAAACAACAAATCACCTCACCAGCCAAGGGTGAGAGTGCCCAAGAAATCATAGAGCATGAAGCAGAAGCACCAGAAGAGATGGAGATACTAGATGTGCACAACGAACCAGAATCAACAACAGAGCAGGATACGACAGCCATGCGTGCAAAAATAGAGCAGGTTCTCTAGAACCCTCAACAATGTGCAGAATTGATGCAACTCTGCATAGCCAAAATAGAGGTTTTGACTCTTTTTCCAGCAAAGCTAAGGTTGAGGATCACACCAGCACCACCAACAGAGGAGGAGGTCGAAACCCGCTTGGCCCATTCAACGGCCAGTGGACTTCCACTACAGACACGGGTACCCACCGATGCAACTCCTTCATCCATCAACCTATTACAGTGGCCAGTGCCACACTTAATTGGACTAATCAAGGCATCAACAGATCAGTTAGAGCAAAGGATCCAGGAGGCTGAGAGATCCACCAAGATTTCAAGGAAGGAATAGTTTGTCGTGCAAACATGTAGAATGTAGGAAGCACATGGAAAACTCCAAGTCCAATGCAAATTGGAAAAAGTGCAGGGAAAACTTACTGAAGCCTGGCCAATGATTCAAAATTTTGTGCCCAACCTACCTAAAGCCAGTGATGTAGGTGAGCCAGAGAAACAGATCGAGTTGTTACAAGAAGCATGGACACAACTTGCTACTCACACTGAGTAGTTGTAAGCAAAGCTACAACTGGTCCAGTAGGAAGCAGAAAAGCGGCCTCAACAACTGCAGGAATAGATGCAAAAGATAATATTGCAAGGAAGCAATGCCTGAGCAACATTGCACAAGCACACAACGAACTGCACCAAAATATTCAAGGAAGTTAGCGACTGGATGGGCATCATCACTTGATGAAATGGTCTTGGAGGAGGTACGCACAAAGATCCAGGTGTTGAACAAAGAATTTGCGGCCACAATGGACCCCGTGGAGCAACAATAGAAGTTCGACCAAAATAAACAGGCCGACAATGAAGTGAATACACTCTATGAGGCACAGTCTATAGCCAAGAAAGAGATGTGCAATTTTTGACCTGTAATTCAGACCGTCTACATGCAAATGCATCAATTCAATGCAACAATAGATTCTGAGTGGAACTCATTGGTTTTGGCAAAGCCAAAGGAGTACAACAAAGAGATGACCCAACAGTTTCTTGAAGAAACATCACTCCTCACCTGACAATGGCAGGACAAAGTTGGAATATTTCAAGGAGTAAAGCACAAAGCATTAGAGATGGTACTAGAATTAGGCCCTTCATTTGAGGAGGTAAAGAAAGAAAAAACACAAAAAGAAGAGCCCAAAGAAGAAGAAAAGACAGACAAGGGAAAACAACAGTTGCTCCTAGAGGATGTGAAAGAAGCAAGATCTTGACTCTAGGACGAGTCAAAKATTGTGGTCAGAGCCTGTTGGGCCCTTCATTTTTTAGAAGGAATCGCACAAGTTTTGACTAAGCACGAGTTGCACAAACTCCATCAGAGGCTAGGAGAAAGAGCAATAGAAAGTAGTTGYGGAAGTTAGCACAACGCTAATGAATCAACAAACAGTTGCAATAGAACAAGAAAGTGTGCAAGCTAAGAAGGAAGACACAACCCAACTATATATAGGGATGAACATAATTGTAAAAGGGTTCATTTGATAGTTCATAAGTTGGTTGGCTGGGTTGAGTTGAGTCAGGTTGGTCAGAGTCACCCAGATTTTTGGATTAGCTGTTGATAATTGTTGTAAGTCGGAAGAAGACAAGTCTGAGTATGTAATGAATTAGACCTATTAGTTGAAGAATTAGAGCTCTGTGGCATGGGTCTAGAGCCAAGAGTCAGTATTGAGCCTTACTATGTAAGTGGGAGTCTATAACGAGATAAAGATCCTAGAGATAATATGAAGCAGGTACAAATTTCAAAATATGTTGTGTCTTTGTATGTTTACTTATGCGTTACAGTGTTTCCTTATGTCTTATGAGTTCTATTTGATGGTTCAATATTTAAATGCTTGCTCACAATGTAAGTAGGTTTGATTCTTGCATTTATATGTTTCAGATATGTTAATGTCTCTTGTGCAAGAACATGACTGAGTTTTGAATGCTCTGTGGATCCTCTTTAGTCTTCTCCCTACCCTTCCCTATCTATCTATCTCAGCAGCGCTTTGGGTGAGACTTCTTCTCTTCGAAGGAGATGAAAATGCCAATACTCTAGACTACATGGTACCTTTTGTTGGTAACTTGAGAAGGACCCTAGTCTAATCAAATTCGCGCCAACACTAAGATCTCTCCCTATGATATTTGATCCTAGGATATCATCACTAGAAGAAAGAGAAGATCTAGAGTCAATAAGAATGGACGAACTACATGGAATATTCATAGCATGTGAAATGAGAACTAAATAGGAAAATACAGATATGAAAGAAGAAAATTTCAAAGTATCCAAAAGGTCAAATAAAATTGGAAAGCAAAAGGAAAAATAACATAGTAGCAGCAGTGACATCTCAGAATATGGTGAAGAAATGGTCAACTTTGTCAGAAGATTGAACAAGGGAACCAATGAAAGATATAAAGGTAAGTTTCCATTGATTTGTTTTAGTTGTGATGGTATTGGTCATTTTTGTAACAAATGTCCTCATAATAAAAATAAGAGGAATGATGAAGATCACTCAAATAGAAAACAAACATATAAAGGCAAAAGAACCAACAAGAAAGCTTTCAAGAAAATCTTATGCACCAAAGAATACATCTCCTCATTAGATGAAGATGAAGTCAGTGACAGTGAGATAAAAATAGTTCTATTCATGGCAGTAGAAGACTCTGATAAAGAAGACATTGAAGAAGAATATGAAGAGGAATAATTTGACCATCGAGAAGAATTTTTGTGTGCCATAGAAGTTGTAAAAAGAGAAAAGAATAAAAACAGGAATCTACAAGCAGAACTAGACAAGAAAAAAGACACTCAGGAACTAGAACAAATGATCACAAATTTGAAGGTTCAAATAGAAGAAGATAAAAGAATTGAAAAAGCACTCAAAGAACAGCTAGAATAAAGAGACATGATCATTAGAAATTTGGAAGAAGAGATTGTCACATTAAGAAATGATCTTCAAAAGAAAAATATGCATAACAACTCAAAATTTTTGGATGACATTATCAGCAGTCAAAACCCTCATCATGACAAGTCCAGACTTGGATACAATCGGACAGAAAAGGGATCAAGATCCAAAACAACATAACAAGAAACATATCCAAAAATCTATGTAGAAACAATCAAAGGGGATAGGAAGACCTACAAGGAAGATTACAGGGACACTCCTCCACCGAGACAGAGCTAACAACAGAAACATAAAAAACTTTGAAATTCATACACAAAAGGGTTATCCAAGAAGGCCTAGTGAAACACAGAGAATAATTTACAATAGGTTTGAATCATTGAGCACTCAAGTGGAATGATACAAGTGTAACAACTTTGGACACATGGCCAAATTTTGTAGAATGACATTCCCTCCTAGAGAACCACAACAGAACAAAAACAGTCATAAACAAGAATCTCAGAAGATGTCATGGATAAGAAAGCAAAATCAGTATAGCAATGAAAAATGCACACTCTCTCTACAAGCTAAGCAAATGAAACGTGGTTGGTATATTGACAGTGGCTGTTCAAAACACATGACAGGTGATAAAGACAGGTTTCTTACATTAAGAAAGGAAAGAGATGGAACAGTCTCCTCTGGAAATGATGATTCATCTAAAATCATTGGAAAAGGCACAATTAGAATTGGAAACAAGAATACCAAGGAAGAAAATGTTATACTAGTATAAAATATGAAACATAATCTTTCAAGTGTAAGTCAAATGTGTGACCAAGGTCATAAAATTACTTTCAATTCACAGAACTGTGAGATAAGAAAAGAAGCTTAAGGAAAATTGATTGCAATAGTTGCAAGAACTTCAAGCAACATATAGATATTAAGTTAAATTGGAAATGAAAAGTGTTGTTGTTGGAATTAGGCCAAAGCGGAAAGAAGGGTTATTTTGGTTAGGAAGGCATGCCCGAAGAAAGCTACAACTGGAAGAAAGAGAAACACGCGTGCATGCATGGAAGACCTAACGATGCTAGGGTTAGGGTTTTTGTAATACATTGTAATGTACAATGATCCAGAAATGTATAAATACAGATACCAAGGTCTCATAGAAATAGGTTAGAGGAAAGTGAGGGGAGGATATAGAGGGTCTTGAAGAGGAGTCTTGTTTTTGATAGCTAGTTGTAACATTTTTCTATATGACCTAGTTTTGTAAGTTGTTCAGTTGGATAGGAGTAAGGAGGGTATATCTTGAGGGTTAGATCACAGGCTAAGGATCTCGGTGTGATCCAATCCACCTCATAATAGATCTCGACCCGAATGAGAGGAGTTGTAAGGTGCGCGGTGTTGTAGTTTTGGATCTGCAATAACAAAAGAGCTTAAGAGACAGATCTTTGTGGACATATCCCAGGAGGGGGTGAACCACTGTAAAACCTATTTTATGTGATTGAATGCATGTGTTCCATTATTGTTTCTAAGTAGATATTAGTATGATGAATGAATGATTTCATTATATTCCATGCATAATCGTGAATAACAGTTTATTGCTTAATACATTAAATAGAAATCTCAACGCACACTTCTTAGATCTCCACTCAATCCTAGGATACAAACACATGAGTATTGCAGTCACCCATTAATACTATCTCGGGTGAGACTACACAGTGCAGTATGTGCATTGTGTCACCTTTTGGTTTACCAGGAGGACCAATAGTTTTAAAGGCTTTGTTGGAGCCCCAATAGACATGAACCCTGGGTCAATCAGGTTAAATATATAAACTCAGATGTATAAACTATAACCAACAAATGGTTTTGTTTCCATTGGTTGTGTTGCGCCTTTTTTGTCACCTAAATGAGCAAAATATAGGTGCTTACAAGATTAGTTCGGTTAGCTAATCAAGACAACAGTAAAGGAAAGGGTTAGAAAAATAAACATAAAAGACTAAGCTAAGAATTAAAATAAGAAATGAAAGAACAACTAAAGTATTGAGCATAAGGAAATAAGAACAAAAAACCAATAAGACTCATGTCACCAATGGCAAGGATTATATTGGTGAAAAGAAAACACCAAGAAGAAAGAGGACTTTGGGTCCCTTCTTCCTCCAAGGGAGGGCTCTTGGACCCCCACAACTAAGCTCTTCTTACAACTTTGAAAGAAATGGTGAAAGAATCCAAAGATAATCCACTCAAGTGGTGAGATGGATTTCCCAAATGTAATGATGCTAGTATGCTCTTGATGAGAAAAGAGGATTCCCCAAGAGAATAGCAGCAGCATAACCTTGCAAATGAATTCCTTGAAAATGTAGTGCACCCATGGCCTTGTTTTATAGCATCACTTTGAGGTATTGTGAAACCAACTTTTAGTATGAAAAGTGGTTGTTTAGGGCATTTTTAGGTCTTTGACCAGCCACCCAGTCAGATCCAGTTGAGACTTGGATGTCAAATCAACTTGGAAGCTGAACTAGAAGTGGGTGGGAGGCCAACCAATCTCATAAATGCGTCATTCTCAGGTGTGAGCAGATTTTAGTGACCACAGTCACACATCGTGTGATTTTCTTACGTGTTTGGATGCCACATGTGCACGCACGCCCTATATAGTCATAGATCACCTTAATTTTATCACTAGTTGTATAGTTTTGGACCTTTTGGAAATGATTTTGTGGTAATTTTGGTCCATGGGTGACCTCATAACTGTTTGAAGATGTTGGATTCCTGTAACCTTTTGCGGATGAAATTTCAGTGATAACAAATGCCCCCTGATGGATGAGGTTAGGAGCATACGTATAACCAAAATTCATCAATGTTTCTTCTACTTAGAGTGTCGTTGTAAGAGAGAGCGATAGTGAGAGTATCAAGATTGACCCGTTGGAGGGAGAAGGGAACCTGTAGGACCCCACCTTCCATAAGGTGTGTAAACAAAAATTGTGTACAAACCAGGCGAGTATGCCCCATTCTCGTGTCATGTGATGCAAAAAAAAAAAAAAAAGAAGAATGGTGTGTTGATGTAGACAACTGCAGTGCCCTCGAGGGCGGTCGTGATAAAGGCAGAAGAAAATTCTGAGGAGGAACATACTCTGAATAGTAGGCAATGACACCTGTAAGAAGTATCACAGATTCTGTAGGCATTGATAGCCCAACCAATTTCAAAGGTCTTCGGAAAATATAAGAAACAACTACAATAATCACAAAGTAAGACCCATCGTAACATGAGAAAGTGTTGAATTCGAATGTTACGGGGGTCAATGACAGCAGGGAGAAATTGTGGTTCTCCATGTACCGTTCGAAACCTCTCATTGGAAAGGTAATGAGGGTCAAGATACTATTGCCCTTTTGGGAACTATGATGATGCCGACAAAAGGGGGATGCAACTCCAAGAAGTAAAGGGCTTCATGAGATCTATTAGGTGCGGTTAGGAACTGAGGAGGTACATGGATGAAATCAAGATGTATGAAGACTCAAGACTTCCCTTGGTTGGGGGTATATGCGAAGTATAAGTGGCCTCAACCATTCAACTAGGTCGAGTGTCAGGGGGACAACAAGACGTGGGATAAGTTGTGTCAGAGGCGAGACAAAGTGAACAAACTCAGAGAGTAGAGGTAGGTAGCCTATGGGATACTCAGAGTATATGGATGATGTCAATAGGAGTAGATGATAAGGAGTTCCCCAACCAAGGCCGACATGGATTGCATTTTTCAAAAAGGGAAGAAGGTCGCCAAAGGTGATGACAAAAAGGTATGTAAATGCTGGAAATAAAGGATTTTTACAATTTACCAAATGAATAAAGAATAATTTGGGATGAGTGTACAAATACAGAAACGGGTGCCTCTATGCAATACAGAAACGGGTGCCTCTATGCAATATGGTTGGGCTGGTTAGGGCACATTTTGCTTGGAGAACTGGTGGAGGTTGGGGGCCCCATGGGTGGGTTTCTATATGAGGTAGATGAAATGGAGGGAAATTTGCAGATGGGTAAAACTGATTGTGGATGAAATGGAGGGTAAATGACACTACGGAGGTGCATTCAAAAGAGAACCTTGAAGAGATAACATGGGAGTCCATGGGGAAAGCTAGAAAAAAGAGGAGAATGAGTATGTGGTTGATTCACAACATGGTGTGAGACTATCGGGACTCCCATCCCTAAAGGGTTGAAAAACAACATGACTGTCAAAGTGCCAAGGGGTACTATGAATGGGACAACTCATGTGGGGGAGAGTGCTACTAGGTGATAGTACCCAAAATGCAATGGAGGTGGTAGTACTGTAGAGCCACATATGGGGACCCTAAGGGAAAATTTCAGAGGGTGTGACTGGAGATGCAAATGAGATTCAAAGGGAATGATTACATGCCAGTGTTGATTATATACCTGAAGGGGTCACATTGATGTATGATGACCAAGTACCTACACATATGAAAAACCAAATACCTAACGTGAACAATATCTGAAGAGAATCGAACATACAAGCATTTATTTGATAATTTTGAACATGAGCATGCATACCTGGACGTGGTATGGAAAAAATGGCTCCCTGGGGGCTAAGGATAAAGAATGGCCCAAGGACTGTCTTGATGTAGATGATGGGATGTTGATCCCGTGGCTAAAGACGGATCAAAAAATGGACACACGGAGCTCCCAGAATGGGGTCGAGAAGTTGGGCAAAAGGGACTATATATAGCTGTAGGGCCCACATTGCCACCTCATTTGTACCTGCTGTCAGAATGATTGGACGAGAGATATTCAGAGGAGATTTGGAGATTCTGGGAGAACGAGGAAGTCAATTCAGGACCAATGAGCTTCAGGTTAGTGGTCTTATTGTCTTGCATAGAATTAGGTTTCCTATTTGTGGGCATGGCTAGTATGGAGGGCCGTACAGGGGGTTTTGTGGGTGTGGGCCCCCTAGTGCACGAACGATTCAGAAATATGCATGCATGTTTGCATGCCTGTTGTCCTGATAGCTATGCATGGGTGTGCCTTAAGGGGGGACAAAGGCACGCATGGTATGCACATCTGTTTGCTACACAGCTGCGCATGGGTGCGCGACTGTGCAGTGGACAGGTGCACTATGATGCGTGCTTGTGTTTGTGACATGGGCGCATGAAGGCGCCTCTATATGGTGGGCAGGCATGCATTCATGCACACCTATGGAATGAATAGGTGTGCATGTGAGGTGAACAGGCACGCATGTGTGCGCGCCTGTGGGTTTAAATAGCCGCGCCTTGGAGGAAAGGCTGATGGGTGCCAAACTCATGTTTTTTGGAGAATTTAATGTGTTTTATGGTCAAGATGGATGATCTAGGACTGTATTATGTGGTTGCAGGTGATCATGGGACGATGTCGGTCCACTAGTGAGAGTAGGACTGGTTACAACTGAGGGAGGCCATGACTATGGAGGAGCCGGCGTTTCATGCCACTTTGGAAGCCTGTGGGCTRCTAAAGTTCTTTGAGTGCCCTTTGATACGGGCCCAGGAGTACCTCTTACAGTTCTTGATATGGAAGTGGAGTCTGGATCTGCATTATTTTATGGTGCGGGGAGAGCAGCAAGCCTTCACTACGGTGGAGGATGTGTACTTTCTGACTAGGCTCCCTTTTCGGGGGATGCCCCTACCGACGGAGCCTGTATTACCTGGGGACAAGCTGTTGGCTACCTTGAGCCAGAGGTATTGTTTGAGGGAGAACTTTATGTCAGGCTTCGTAGTGAGTATCGAGGCTATGGATGCTTTAGTTCATCACTGTGTAGCAGCGATGATTGTGAGGGTATATGGGTCCCTCACGACTCAACGGATTAGTGGTGGTCAGCTGAGGATTATGGGGTGGGCACTGGCAGGAGAGCATTTTTCTTGGGGCTTGATGCTGCATGCCAAGATGGTAGGGTAGCTTGACAGGTGTCAGATTATGGACTCAGGGGAATTTTCCTTTGGGTCCATCTTGGTGGCCTGGTTTTTGGAGAGGGTGTCGATGTTGTGCCCTAGAGTTTTATTGGGTGCACATGGTGCACGAGAGCCGTGACTGAGGTGATGGTCAACGATTTTGATTCACCACGGTGGTGGTGAGGGTGGACATTTTTTCACGGCTGAGGCTGCACAGGTGTGGCGGCAGATGTCGCAGATCATATTGCAGTATCCATATTGTGGGGTTAACTTCCGGGGTGATTTGGATATGTTGTTACCTCTAGGAGAGGTGTTTGACCATCGAGGTATGTTTGTGATTTGTTTGATATGTTGATATTTGAGATAGTATGACTATGTATTATGTATAGATGGATGTTGATGCTATATTTTGTTTGTTTGTATGCACAGATGTCGGACCTCGCGGGCGGGAGGTTGAGTTGATGAGAGCGTCGACTCATCAGGGGCCAGTGAGGCCTCCATGGGGGGAGCCACGGACGAGAGAGAGATGTCAGTGTGAGGATGTTGAGGCGACACCAGTCGGTGATGAGAGAGCAGCTAGGAGACATAGTTTTGATGACCCTGGTGTCGGGCCATCGCATGCTCCTCTCGCGGAGGCCGAGGGAGATTTTGAGGATATTTGTCGCCACTTGGAAACGGTGCTACAGGGAGTGCCTGAGGGCATGTGGTCACGCATCCAGGATGAGGGCATCCTAGAGAAGTGTGTGGAATTTCTGCTGACATGGTGGACCATGGTATGACCAGCAGTAATAGCAGGTGTTGTGATGACCGGGCGGTTACCTCCAGGTCCAGAGGGACCCATAGTGGGTGGGGCACCGCTGCCTGAGGGAGGGGAAGGAGGTGGTGCTCTAGAGGCACCTTGAGTGTCTCTCTGTGTATTTTTGTATACTGTATATAGGATGGTGAGCCCATTTTTGTGTAGTGACACCAGTTTTGTACCGAGGTTCTTCACTTGCCTACAAATTTTGTATACGATGTATTTTATGTGTATGTAAACATTTTGTTGGCACTGTTGACCGATTTATATATATATATATATATATGAGTTTATATTTTGGGGTCTTTGTGATGTTCACATGTGTGTTTTTGAATGTTATTTATGATGTCTAATCTATATATGTTGTGACAGGCTCTTGATGGTTTATGTGTGTTTAAAGGTATCTTGATGTGATATATTCCAATCGAGTATAATGTTAACTAGGTTATCTGTGATTTGATTAAATTGTCTTGGAATATGTGTAAATGTAATGAAATCAAAATGTCGAGATAAAAGTCTAACTTGCAGGTATTTGCAAAAAAGGCAAGGATTGCGAACACGATACACATTGTTGAGCTAGAGGACGACTAGTTCGGAGTCAAGGAAGATGCTAAGGTGGCAAATACGATGATGGTTGGCATCAGTGAGGAGGAAAATGATAGCAGTGTACTCATCTTGGTTGTTGGTTGTTGAACCCAAACATATGCCGCTAGAGTGGAGGTGTTCATGTGAGGGGGTATAGAGGGCCCAAGCTACCAAAGTGAGATTTTGTGTCCAACGGCTGGCATCATCGGCATAACTGATGTGGTAGGCCGATGGAGGAAGCATCTGTCAATAAAACAAATGATAGTTTAGACGAGAGGTATGGAAAAAAAGATTAAAAAAAATATAAAAAGAAATAACCTAATGTAGAATGGCTACACTTAGGGGTAAATTTTCTTTAAGTATAGCCCATTGATGGGTTCTTTGAGAGAGAGGCCTTCAGGGGAAGCTAGGATGTATGCGCCTTTGGTGAGGCAATGTTGGATAATGTAGGGGCCATGCCACAGTGACTCAAATTTTCCATTACCGAGGGTATCCTAAGCGATATCGTAAGCAAGGACAAGGTTGCCTTCATGAAATGAGCGAAGGTTGACATGGTGATCAAAGGTGGCATTTGACCATTTTTTGGATGCCTCAWTGTTCTGTAATGAAGATCAACGATTTTCATCCAGGGACTCTAAGTTCAGCAAATGCTACTCCATTGGAGAAGTGTCGAGTAATAKCTCAATTACGATGCGTAAGGTGGGGATTTCGCACTTGATAGGAAGAGTGKCCTCGATTCCATGGACTAGATGAAATGGTGTGAAACCAGTGGTCATTTTTATGTCCGTACAGTAAGCCCATAGTGTGGAAAATAACATATGATGCCAATTGGTCTTATGTTTGTTAACCATGCACTGTAACATGGTCTTGAGGACCTTGTTAACTGATTTGACCTATCCGTTGGACTGAGGGTAATATGGTGAGGCAAACTCGTGGGAGAATCCTAACCAAGATGAGAGTTCGACGAAAATCTCATTCTTGAAATGTTTCCCATGATTAGAGACTAGTTGGAGTGGTACTCCAAAGCGGGATATAACGTGATTAAAGAAAAAATGTGTTGCGGTGTTAGCGGTGTTGTTGAAGGTAGGCATGGCTTCAGCCCATTTTGTGAAGTAATCGACTACGACAATGATGTGTTTGTGTCCATTGCTGGATGGGGTATTACAAGTCATGAAGTCGATGCCCCATTTACAAAAGGGGCCGACAGTAATGACTGGGTGAAGAAGAACGGGTGGTGCTCGTGCTTTGTTGGCATAAAGATGATATTTATCACATCGCTTCATGGCATGAATGCAATCGTGAAACAATGTAGGCAAAAAATAACCTTCTCAGATGATTTTATGAGCAGTGTACATCCCCGAGAGATGGCCCCCACACGCACCACTATGACAGTCATTCAAGACTCTATCGRCCTCGTCAATGGTCAAGCATCGACGGAGTATGGTGTCGACCCCTCACCGATATAAGATATCTTYGATGAGGAGATAGCAGGGGACTTGGTGGCGAATATGACAAAAATCATCTTGTGAGAGGTGGTTACCGAAATTTTGGGTTCAGAGGTAGATGAGGAGGTCACCGTACCAAGGATCATCCGAAGTGATATAAAAGAGATGTTCATCAGGGAAGTCGGTATTGACGGGGGTATTGGYAGTATCATAGGGGAAGGTTGTGACAAGTTTGACGAGGATGAGAGATTTCTTGCTCTTGGGTGTTGAAAATTTGAGATCGCACTCYTGAAGGATAACAATCCATCGAACAAATTTTCYATTAATTTGCGGACRACTCAACAAGTATTGCATGGGGTTGGAATCTACTATGACCCTAGTTGTGCGAAGTAGAATGTAATGGTGCAGTTTTTGGACTGCGAGAATGACTGCAAGGGCTAGTTTCTCTTCATGATTATACTTCGGGGGTGGCCCTGAGAGGTTTTTACTGATGTAGTAAATGACATGCTCATGATCGTCATCATCAATTTGAACGAGAACTCCTGCTACTGAGACAGTTGATGCTAAGATGTAGAGGATAGTCATGATTATAGTTGGGTGAACTAATTAAAGGGGTGTTGGAGAGTGCCATTTTAAGGTCGTCGAATACTTGTTGGGCATGTTTATCCCAGTGGAATGGGATGTCATGGCGTAGTAAGAGAAGGAAACCGTGTGCTCGAGTGGCATAGTTTGGGACAAATTGCCGTAAAAAGTTATCTTTTCTTTGTAGGCTCTGGAGTTGGCGTAAATTCCGGAGGGGTGGAATTTTTGTGATGGCCTGGACTTTGAGGGGGTCCACAGTAATACTACTTTGTGAAACGATGAATCTGAGGAGGTGTCCTGCAGTGATGCAGAATACGCACTTGAGGGGGTTCAAGTGGACGTTGTACTGACGACACCATTGGAAGATGATCCATAAATCATCAAGATGATGGGTGCATTTGTTGGATCGAGCTGTGAGGTCGTCCAAGTATGCAAGGATGATATGAGCTAGATCGTGAAAAATGTATGTCATAGCCTGTTGGAAAGTTACGCCAGTGTTCTTTAGGCCAAAAGGCATGACACGATATGAAAAAGTACCCTAAGGGGTGGTGGATGTGGTTTTGTATTGATTGGTTGGATGGATTTGGATTTGATTATAGCCAGAGAAACCGTCAATGAAAGATAGAGCCTCATGGCCTGTGCAGTCGTCGATAATTTGATCGATGAAAGGCATTGGAAAGTTGTCTTTGGGAGAGGCATGATTGAGATCGCGAAAGTCCGTGAATACATGGATAGTGCCCTGTTTTTTGTTAACAGATACAGGATTGGAAACCCATGAGGTATAGGCGATGGGTATATGAACCCAGCCGCACGTAAATTGTCAATCTTGGCTTTAATGGCTGCTACTTTGGATGGGTGTATCGGTCGTTGTTTTTGGTGAATTGGTGTGATATCAGGCCATGTGTCTATGAAATGTTCAACAATAGAGGGATCAAGGCCAGGCATTTCTGTGTATGACCAGGAAAAAATATCCTGGTATTCTTGGAAGAGGGATTTATAGGTGGTGATTTCTTGAGGAGTGCATGTGGCACCAATGGTGATTTCCTCGACGACTCCATTTTTTATGGAAATATTGATTTTGATGGTCGGGGAAATGTTGGCCATGTTGCCTTTTTCAAAAGAATCAGGGGCAGGGATGGGGTTGTTGAACCAGTCGATATGCCCTGATGGGATAAAATCCTTGGTTTCGACTGTGTATATCGGGTGTTGGTTAGGAAGCGTGAAGGCTTCCTGTGGAAAGAAGAGCATTCGGTGGTGTAGCGCATCCCATGGGTAGTCGGGGGTGTTTAATTCTTCGAGTATGTCCTCATCATAGTGGAATTGGCGAGAATACAAGGGATCTAAAAGAGTGATATCGGTGACTGTCACCGTGTGGTTTTCCTTTGGGGATGAAGAAGTAGGGGGAATGATGCAATGAGTTTGTGAAGGTTCACTAGACATAAACCAAATATCGAGGTACTGAGGAGTACCAGTGGTGGTTGGATGTAAAATTTTTGTAG
>JASDQU010108359.1:111236-121453 GCA_032191745.1 Picea mariana
TTCCAACTTATACTTTTAGTCAAAGCAAGCCATCCATGTGGCAAAATGAAAGCAAAAGAGGAAATAATGATTTTAAACCCCCTAAGTGCCTATGTGTTTTGACTAATCCCTTTATATGGAGAGGGAACTAAGTGTGGTGCAGATTACAACATGCATGAAATCATTTTTAAGAAGGTTAGGGGCCTTCCCCAAATCACAAACAATCTTACAATGTGTATTTTTCTGCACAGGTGTGTGGGCCTCAGAGTAGACAGAGGCGCACTGAGCGCCAATGTGCGAACTGAAACAGACTTTTGGGCATAGGTACGCAAAGGGCGCTGAAAAACATAGTAACTTTGGTGCACGTGCACACGATGTACGACTATGGGCCAATAAACCCATAGACACCTATCACACAGCCATGAAGAAAATTCTGAATGGAATTCTCTCAATTCAGTTTTGAATTGGGTGTTTTCCAGGTCGTCTTGGGCCGGTTAAGGTACTTGCAGGTTAAATCAACCAAAATAAGAGCTAGAAAAACCCAAATGGGGTAGGAAATTGATACCTTTCCTCAATGGAGTCGCCAATCTATTGCACCTCTTTTGTCACCTAAATGAGAAAAACAAAGGTGCTTACAAGCTTAGTTGGGTTAGCTAAGCAAGACAACAGTAAAGGAAAGGGTTAAAAGAAGAAACATAAAAGACTAAGCTAAGAATTAAACTAAGAAATGAAAGAACGACTACACTATTGAGCATAAGGACATAAGAACAAAAAAACAATAAGACTCATGTCACCAATGGCAAGGATTATATTAGTGAAAAGAAAACACCAAGAAGAAAGGGGACTTTGGGTCCCTTCTTCCTCTAAGGGAGGGCTCTTGGACCCCCAAAACTAAGCTCTTCTTACAACTTTGAAAGAAATGGTGAAAGAATCCCAAGCTAATCCAATCAAGAGGTGAGATGGATTGCCCAAATGTAATGATGCTAGTATGCTCTTGATGAGAAAAGAGGATTCCCCAAGAGAATAGCAGTAGCATAACCCTGCAAATGAATTCCTTGAAAATGTAGTGCACCTATGGCCTTGTTTTATAGCATCACTTTGAGGTATTGTGCAACCATATTTTAGTGTGAAAAGGGGTTGTTTAGGGCATTTTTAGGTCTTTGACCAGCCACCCAGTTGGATCCAGTCGAGATTTGGATGTCAAATCAACCTGGAAGATGAACTAGAAGTGGGTGGGAGGCTAACCAATCTCATAAATGTGCCATTCTCAAGTGTGCAGGACTTTTAGTGACCACAGTCATGCATCATGTGCATGTGCACTTATCTTGCGTTTCTGGATGGTGCATGTGCACATGCGCCCTGTGTAGTCATAACCCACCTTAATTTTATCACTGGTTGTATATTTTTGGACCTTTTGGAAATGATTTTTTGGTAATTTTGGTCCATGGGTGAACTCATAACTGTTTGAAGATGCTGGATTCCTGTAACCATTTTCAGACGAAATTTCAGTGATAACAATCGTATTTCAAGGGAGGATGAAGTCTTTTGGTGATGTGTTCTAAGGTATCTTATTTTCAGGTCATCTTACCATTTTCGCTATAACGTTTTTTCTAGAATGATTCAGATGGTGAAATTTATATGGTATTGCGAATACATATCAAGGTACTTGTGGTAAAAGTTTCAGCTCTTGATTCACTATAATTATGGAGATACACTCTGTGGAAGATAGGGTTTTTGACTAGTTCTGAAGCTAGTCAATAAACATGTGTTCCGGGTAAAATAGTCACAACTTCTTCATAGAGAATCCAAATGAAGTGGGAAAATTTTCATTAGAAAGAGTACGGACTATAGTTTCTTGTGTGAGAGTTTCAGAATCTGATGTCAAATATTGAGCATGGGGAATTCTGTACAAGTTCGGTCTCCTGAATAAACTAGAATTGAACAAGATCTACCATTCTCTCTATAACTTCTTTTTGGGGAGTACTCAAGGAGTGAAAATTGGAGAAGTTTAAGAGAATAAATTGAGTAATATTATCTATAGGATCAGAGTATTCCAAGAATTGAAGAATTGAAGAAATTAAAGAAGTCTCGAGAAGCATTATCAGGTTCTATGTGATGGTTGGTTGATGATGATGATTTAATGTGAAGTTTTATTATCTCTCATATATTCTTGGGTGGAAGGAAGGGGAAAGGATGGAGAGTTCAAATATCTCTTAATATTGGATGATTGTATATTCCTCTTGGAGGTTTATCCCTCCCTTTACATTTGGAAGTTGTAGCTACCTTTGGAAGTCATTACTTCCCCTAAACAATAACTATTGATTATTTCTCATATATTGTGCATGGTGTATTATGGTGTATTGGTGTAACTCTTATACTATTGTTCATTTCTCATTGGATATAATTGAATGGTTTAAGTATAAGTTGAAACATGTTTTAAATTGTACTTGATACTGATTCACCCCCCTCTCAGTATCAACAATTTAAACCACACCACCCTTATTTAAATCACTGCTACCCAACCACACTCCAAAAAATTGCTACTACCATGATAGACGTGAATTTGACATGGTTATGGAAGATCGAAGTTTGAGACATGCAATGATTAAATTCATCGAGACTCTCAATGAAGGGAGATAACAAGGTTTAAGGAAAAAATCAAGCACGAGAGGGAAGGAATTCTCCTCGTCTAGCTCTGGATCTATTTAAGTTGCACCTCCGCGAGATTGGTAAGTCTGATACATGTAGGTGATTTCACTACCTGCACTGGTTTCTCTGGTCAGTTGGGTAAAGGGTGAATTGCATGTTGCTACAATTATATAAAGGGTTGATCGTCTTCCAATAAATATGTAGCTTAKTTAAAATGAATGCATAATGGAAGCAAGGGTGGGTATGAAGATCATGTAATCGAAAGGACTCACATCAACCTCATCATTCACTACCATACGATACTAGATTTTTCACGAATTTCCCAATATCTGGTTGTACTGCCCTCCTATTTGAATGGCTCTGCTCAGGAAGAAATTAGGAGGTAGCAAGGGTTCAACGATCTCAAGGCGAACTGGAATCTAAGGACTTGAACCCGAAGCTCAAGAGGAAGCCCACATATGACTTTGTTTCTCTTAAATGTTCAGGTTGTAAAATACATAAAAAAAAATGTTTTGGTGTTAAGCGGGTCCCATCCCTTTTAGTTGCAATTTTTTTGAACAAAAAATGTACAACTATTAAATCTATGAATCTGTTGTTGGTAAATAAATAAATACAATTTTATTTTTTTGGAAAACTTTCGATCTCTAACCACAGAATTAAATTTATGAAACATCACGCATTTTTTTTCTTTCTAACATAAATTCTACCTATTCTATTAAAATAAAAGGGGCCTTACCATCTCTTTTATAGAGTACAGGAAAATGCCTCTTAACATGGTAATTCAGTACAATAAAAAGGGGCATAATGTGGACAGGGACAGTGATTGCGTGTGATTCTAGCAAAGAAGAAGGCCTCTGGGATCATGAATCTTTTAACGTAATCTTAGGCAGAGGTAAAACTAGTAGGAACGTGGAGTAATCGTACTTGGGCTTGGTCGGGGTTGAATCAAAGGGAACCAAAGAAAAAAAAAAACTCAATGCCGAAGATAGGAGCTACAACAACTAGGTTGGCATGGGATCAAGGGAGGGAACGTAAATTCTAAGGAGTTTTCAACACAAAACTACTCACTAGCTACCAAAATTCCTTAAAAAAAAATCTCCATAAATTATTACAACCAAAATCTAAATTCTAAGTTGGAATAAAAGTTATCTAAATTATGTTCGCAACTGTTGTACAAGGTTCAAGTCAACGTTCATCGTTAGAGATATTCATATACATAAATTTTACTAACTTTAATATGATTTACTTCGCCATAATATAAATTCATATACAATAAATTTAACTACTTTTCAATACAAAATGAACACATGTGTATCGTAGCCAAATGCGAAGAACCAAAAGTGACTCTCCCGCGCTTGCGCTCCATCCAACTCCTGCTTTCCAACCATTGAGACCTCACCGGTACCTCCCAACCAATGCTAGGGGTACTCTTCTTTCCCTTGAGCCCCCCGAGCCACAAATGGGCCATGCACAAAATACCAGAGAATGTTAGATCCCAACTCGCCTCGCAAGGTCGAGCTACCACTCGTTATCCGAGCTGGGTATCCCAACTCCCACAAGAGAAATTCAGTCAAGATGAATTCTGGCAGCGTAAGCTTACACAAACCATACATGATCCATACTCCTCATCCGCCATCCTTTTTATAGAGTTTTCTAGTGATTAGTTTCCCAAACCCTCATTAGATTCTTATTATTAAATTTAATTAGGACAAACCTCCCCCGTACACATGTCACCCGATCCCTTAGTTGCACCAGAAAATAAATTTATTAATTAATTAAATTTGCCTATTTTCCTCACCCACCTAAAAGCGTTCCTAAAAATGTTCCTCAGTGTCCCTTTATTCCATTACATTTCTTAAATGACTTACGTCTTACTTAAAGCCTAGTTGAGTTCACAAATAGAAAGTTCCAAAGGCTAGATTCTCTACTAAGTTAGAAATTTCCCTTTTTCTTAAGTTTCCCCTTTTCTACTTAGTTCAAATTTAACAAGTTTAGATAAAAACAACAATTTATCTTTTTAATAATTTAATCCTCCATTAAAATTTTTACTTTAATAGTTAATGTTTGAATTTTCTTTACGCCCTTCTTGTTACATGTCTATTTAGTTTTTTTTTCTTCAAAAGTTCTACTTAGACCTAGGTTTTAAATTCACTAGGCTACGTGACAATTCTTAAGGGAAAATTTTGTTATTAAACTTTACTCATCACATCATTCATTTTAAGGCCAACCAAGTCCTATGGAGGCATAGTTTTCTAGGTACTAGGATTATTAACTTAGCATATTTAAAATCATGATGTTCCCTTCAGGACACACTACATGCTCCAAGGGTGCCACTCATCTACATTCTGGTTTTATTTGCATGACATGCCCTTTAGGATGCACTATGTGCTCCAAGGGTTCCACTCACCTCTTGACTGAATTTGGTAGACTTCAAACCCCTGGAGTCAATACATCAGCAGGTGACCTTGTCGGAGACTAAGGGCCTCTAAGGAATAAGGACCCTACCTTATTGTGCACCCCTTAGAATCATGGTGAGCGATTGTCATAGTCTTCCCTCACGACATTGTGGATCTCTCGAACTAGGTAATCATTAAACTATAGTTCAAGCCATGGAGAGAGTGCTAGTAGGTTGTGGCAGGGTTGCTGCCACACCTCTCCCTCAATGTCTTTGGTTGTCATGCATGACCCCTTTACTCCAAATGTGAATTTGGTTGGAAAGCTATCGTCAGCCTGCATCCATCAACGAAACATGTCATCTATAACAATCAACATCATAATATCTAGTCATACATCACATATGTAATATCAATAACATTCAAACCACAACATTCCACTCCCTAAATCGATCCAGAGTCCAAGGATATCCATTGATGTCGTCGACATCCTCTAACGTCCAGAGTCCTTCACACTCAGAAGAAACCATTCAATAGCGCCTGTCGATATAAATATAGAAAAAATAACATATCATCAGATCCACAACATCTCATAATCATAATCAAAACAACCAATCATCTAAAGAACTAGATCACTTGCATGCAAGTGTCCTCAAAGAATAAGTCTTCTCAGTGCATGCAAGAGCAGGATGTTACATACACCCCCTCTTTATTTAAACTTCATCTCGAAGTTTCACAGTATATGAGTGGGACAATAAAGTGTCTAACAATATCAATATGTCTAGCTATCAAACAAAAATGGAAATTGTTGACGCATATCATATGTGTCCTCCCAAATCGTCGAGTGTGGAGTATAGTTGTCCCACTAGACCTTGACCTCATCTACTATTCGATGTCATAGTTGTCGAATGCGATGGTCCAGAATGTGGATTGGATCCACCATGAGTGCACCCTCACCTGATACATGCAAAGAACTCAAGTCAATAACATGTGTAGGATCACTAACATAATGTCTCAAAACAGATACGTCAAAAACATTGTGCATACACCTCAAAGAATCAGGTAGGGCTAGTCGATAGGCCACAAGCCCTTTCTTTTCCACAATCGTTAAGGGTCCCATGAACCTAGGAGAGATTTTAGCACCCTTTCCAAAGTTGATTGAACTCTTATGTGGTTTCACTCTCAAGAAGACTCGATCACCAACATCATAACTACGGTCGACACGATGTGCATTGACATAACTCTTCTGTCGATCCTGTGCTTCCTTGATCCTTTGTATTATTGTTTTCATTTGACCTTCCATCTCTTGGATCACTTCCAGTCCCACCAGGACCCTATCCTCAAGCCGATCACAACTCAAAGGTTTCTGACATGGTCACCCGTAAAGAAACTCGAAATGTGCCATCTTAATGGTGCTTTGATAACTGTTGTTATATGAAAAATCTACCAGTGGAAAGAATTCTTCCCAATGCTTATGTTGGTCCATCACGTACATACACAACATATCCTCCAAGACTTGGTTCATTCACTCAGTCTGCCTGTCTATCTCCAGGTGATATGCGGTACTAAAGTTAAGTTGGGTTCCCAAGGCCTCTTGGAAACTAGTCCAAAATCGTCCTATAAACACCGATCCTCAATCAGATATAATCCTCTTAGGCATGCCATGCAGCCTCACAATCTCACTGATGAAAAATCTAGCTATGTCAGGTGCCTAATACATCGTATGCATAGGAATAAAATCTGTCCTCTTCGTCAGAGTGTCGACTAATACAAAAATCGAATCGTGTCTCTCTGTCGTCAATGGCAATCCAACAATGAAATCCATCAAAATGACCTCCCATTTCAATTTTGGAATAGCATTTAGTTGTAGTAAACCTACTAGATGTTTGTGTTCATCCTTCACTTGCTGAAATTCTAGACATCTTGCCATGTAGTTGACTATGTCTACTTTCATTCCTTTCCAGAAGAATAAGGGTTTAAGTTCTTCCCTCATCTTCGTGACTCCTGGATGAGCCATGGACACTGCTCTATGAGCCTCGTTTAGGATCAAAATCCTAAACTCGTCATTGGACGGTACATAAATCCGATTTCTAAATCTCAATAATCCATCATTGTCCATAGTAAATCCATCAAATTTTGGTACCATCATGGTTTTTTGTCCGATAAATTCCTCAATCTCTTTATACCAGTCATTGTTGTGTTGTAAAGTGAGAATATTTTCATGTAGATCCGTCTAAAGAGGCATCACCAAAAATATGTGCGATCTCCGACTCAACGCATTAGCCACTTTGTTCACTATTTCTTTTATGTAAGTAATCTCGAAATCTTACTCGCTAAGCAATTCCGACCAATGCCTTTGTTGCACGTTCAAGTCTCTTTGCGTAAAAATGTGTTGTAGACCACAGTGGTCTGTTTTTAGTTTGAATTTTTGTCCAATTAAGTAGTGTCTCCAAACTCTCAAGGCATATACTATGGCTAATAACTCCAAATCGTGCATCACATAGTTCTCCTCATGCCTTCTCAAATTTCTCGAGATGTAAGCGATCACTCAACCGTATTGCATCAAGACTCCACCTAAGCCTTCCTTTGATACATCGGTGCATACCAGGAATTCCTCGTCCATGTCAGGGACCTTTAGTATTGGTTTTGTCGTCAACAATTGAGCCTCTGAAATGATTTTGCTCATTTCTCGATCCAAACAAACTTCTTGTTCTTCTTCTGTAATTCCGTAATCGGATTTGCTATCTTCAAAAAACCCTTGACAAACTGTCAATAGTATCCTGCTAAACCCATGAAGCTATGCACTTCTGGGACATTCGTTGGCGCAAGCTGTCCCATAATAGCCTTGACCTTTACCGGATCCACAACGATACCTATGTCGGAGATGACATGCCCTAAGTAATGAATCTTTGATTGATAAAATGAGAATTTCAACAACTTCCCAAACAATTTGTTCTCTTGTAGACACTGTAGTACCAGGCACAAGTGTTCGTCATGCTCCTCATCATTCGAGAATATATCAAAATATCCTCAATGAATACTTGGATGAACTTGTCCAAGTATTTGCAGAACACCCCGTTCATCAAGCTCATTAATACCCTTGGGGCATTCATCAGTCCAAATGGTAAAATAATAAACTCGTAATGTCCAAACATCGTCTTAAAGGTGGTCTTAGGGATGTCTTCCTCCTTGATCCGCAATTGGTGATGCCCTGATCTCAATTTGATCTTCGAAAACACCGTTGCACCTTTTATGTTATTAAAAATATCATCAATCCTTGGCAATAGATATTGGTTCTTGATCATTTCCTTGTTCAAATGATGGTAATCGATGCAGAGTCTCCATGACCCATCCTTCTTCCATATGAAAATAACAGGTGCACCCCACAGTGACACACTTGGACATATAAGTCCTAGATCCAACAACTTCTTCAGTCACATTTTCAACTCCTGCGACTCAGGGGTTGACATTTGATACAAAGTTCTTTCTATCGGTTAAGTTCCTAGTTTTAGGTTGATGGTAAATTCCAATTCCCTCTCAGGAAGCAATCCTGGAAACTCCTCTGGGAAGACGTTCGCAAACTCTTGCACTACCGGAAGGTTTTCTAGGCCTTCCGCCATGCCCTTTTCATTTAACACAAGGATCAGATATAGCTTGCATCCCTTGTGCATGCTCTTCCATAGTTGTAGGGAAGAGATGAACCTTAGGGAGATTCCCTAGTTTTGACCTACAATCATGCATCTTTGTCCCTTGTCATCGACCAAGCTCAATCGTTTCGTCTTACAGTTGAGTATCGGATCATGCGATTCTAACCAATCCATACCAATCATAACGTCATAAGAACCTAATATCGTGATGTACAGGTTGGACCTAATGAAAAACTCTCTCAGGTTAAGGCTACATCCTGTAACCTTCCCTCCAACATTTTGTTTGTCTCTTGAAGCCATTTCTACAAAGCTAAACTCGTCCTATTCGACTGCCTTTAAATTAATTCTTTTTAGCGCTGCACCATAGATAAAACCCTATGTAGCACCTGGATCTATCAAAATACTAAGGTTATGGTTAGCGATGGTACCTGACATATCGAGCATAGTGTTATAACCCTAAATTGCACTATCCCTGCTTACCTGGCATCAGGCCAACTCATGCCTCTTCCTAGCCAAAGCCATGCTGAGCAAATCCTCAAAAAACCACTTAAAACAGGCAACTCGCGCCCTAACTTCTCACTGGGCGTGGGCAACCGCTTGCTGTCCTTATACTGCACGCGGGCATCTGCGGGCTAACCCAAAACAACCTGCGGGTACCTAACAAAGCAAAAAATCAGGAAAGTTTCCGCCGGGACACGAGGCTTTTTGTCAGTTAACTGGAACTCCGAGCCATGCATGGCCGAGAGTTCGCCAAAAACCCTAGCTCCTTCTAGCCTATAAAAGGAGGGGTAGGGGTACTATTCAAAAGAGGAAAATCATAGCAAAGAAACTCTGCCAAATTGCCAAGCCAGTTTTGTCCCAACCCTTTAGCCTTGCCTCAAGCTTTAGGAGAAACTCAAGAAGCAGCAGTTGGAGGACAAAAAGAAGAGGAAGAGCCCAGGATCAGGATCGTGGAACGGTGACCGGCCTCAGAAATCATTGTAAGTTGGCTCATATTGAAGTTAATGAAAAAGATACTTTTCCCGTCCCGAATACATGAGTCTCATCGATGTTGTTTGATTCATGTTTTATCTCTAACCCCCTAGTAGATCAGTAGCATGCATGCATAGTATTGTCTTGATTGCAGGAAGCTTTGTGGAAGGAGCAACAATAGTAAGGAGATAACAACTCAACGAAGGATCTACTTCAACCGTCGGAAAAAAGGTTGGTTAATTCTTCCCGTGTTTGCCTGAGAAAGAGATTGAGATTTCGGGTAGAAGGTTAAAAGTTAAATCTTGAGGGTCATGATTTGCGTATAAGTTTAGAGCCCTAGCTTATTAGTCCGTAGGGTAGAATACCCCACAACAGAATTGGCGACTCCACTCGGGAAAAATTTTACTCTTAGGGTTTCCGGGTTTGGTGAAAGATCTTTTGGTAGTTTAAAGAATTAAGTTTCAGTTTCTTTGCTGTTTTTTGTTTTCTGTTAGTCGAAAGCTAGCAGAGAGCCTGGTTATTCATACCAGTTCTCTTTGACTGACGCTCGACATTTTCTTTTCGGAACACACAGAGG
>JASDQU010108359.1:121674-132100 GCA_032191745.1 Picea mariana
GGGAATGGAAAGTACGGATTCTATGGGGGTAATGATCCGTAAGGTACATAGGAAGGCGTGGTGCTTTTGCTAGTACTTACAGTATAAGTCGAGGTAGAGGGAGTACCAATTTTTTTTTGGATTGGTTGGTGTATTGTGGATGCCGGGGGTGGCCCATTGATAGGTGGAGGAAGGGCAATAGGGAAAGGTTGTTGATAAGGGGGTGGAGAATAATAAGGGGGTGGAGAATAATAAGGGGTTCCTCCATATGCCGGTGGATATTGAGGTGTGCCATACATTGGTGGTTTTTGGGGTTGTGCACTGTGGTGCATGGTATTACCAATCAATCCGTCTGCTGAGTGAGACATCCCAGGTTTGTCTTGGCCGAATGGCATGGGTTTTGGGAGGTTAGAAAGTACTGTGTACAAGTACCTTGACTGTGAATAGATGAGTTCGTATTGTTGAGCCTTAATGATGGCTTCATATTCTGATTGAGGGAAGGTGGAAGATACATCTTTACCGAGGAGAGAGACAAGTGATCTGAGAAACCAGTCAAGACATTGTTGTTTGGTGGTTTTGGCTTTGCATAAACTACGTCGTCGATGCCACTCATGAATGTGATCAGCGATATGTGTGGCTGAGGTTTGTTTAAAATTAGAGAGTAGTTCAAGACCATTGTCATGGTGGATTGGTAATTGGAAGAAGGTCAAAAATGCTTTGGCCAAGGACTAGAAAGTCACACGGGACCCCGATTTTTGTCTACATACCATTTGACTGATGGGCTAGTGAGCGTGCATTGAAATAATCGTAGTCAGATGGAATCATCCATCATGTTGTTGGAAGAGCACCATAAGTGGAAAGTCATGACATGGTTGGCAGGGTCATCCCCTGCCTTTCCTTCAAACTTGGGGATGTCTGAAGGTAGTTTGGTAGGCATTGCAGGCCATGTGGGGTCATGAAATATAGGATCATTTATGAGTTTGCTTAGATATGGTATGTTAAGAGAGGCCAAATATGGCATCTGGAGTGGTGGCGGAGGATTAGTTCCAGCCATGGTGTGAGTGTTCTGTGAACCTGACCCTTGAGGGGGGGCAGGTGGGTTGATACTTCCCCCTTGAGAGGAAGTTGGCCCTCGACTTCCGTGAGTGGATGGTGGACCTTGGGAATTGGACCGAAGTAAGGTGGAACCAAGAAAATCTGATCCTAAGACAGTGGAACTCACAAGGGTGTGAGAAGGTGGAACCGATGAGTTGGCAAGACTAGGAACTCCCCCTAAAATAGGAGGGAGGTTCAACAAGCGTTTGGAACGACGGGGGTTCTGTGGGTCCCCTATGATGTCTGACAAGCTGAGTGGATGTGTGTGGATGGTGGTGAGAGCAATAAATAAACAAGAGTGTTGCTGCAATTTTTGAACTTTACACCATATATATATCGAAATTAAATGTAATCAAAAGTGCATAATACATAAAGTGTTTTGATAAAGAATCATATATGTGGATAAGTGGGTTTTTTCCACATGGGGGGTGAAAGAAAACAAATGCTCGTGTCCTAAAGGATGTAACGTCCTTCCTCTCAAATAGCACTGGACCTTCCAATAGTAGTCAACAGTGGGGCCTGAAGTCACCGGAAGTGAAACTAGTGAAGGATGAAGTAATCAGTTATAATGAGGGGTAAAGGGGGCATATCCCAAAAGAGCTAGCGATATTTCCTAATAGCCACAAAAAATATGATCAAGGTGCAATTGCAACCCACAATTGCCACTTGGTTAGATGTCCTAAAATTTGGTCACTAGGTACCTCGGTCAAAGTGTGGCACTTAGATTTTCGGCCTAAGAAATGGGTCATGGGCTGGATCCCGTCCAAGAGGTGGGTGCCTCAAGGGGGGACACACAGAACAACCGGACCTCGGCCTTCAACCCTTCACGGGTATCTCCCTGCCTTATGGTGTTAGGAACACTTGACTTGGAGGATTTACAGTTCCCTATTTGACAACTTCTATTGTTTTGACAATGTGCGAACCAGATAATGGGGAGTTATTTGGATGCCTATCCCCGAAATCCTATCTAGACTAAAAAAATTATTTTGGCACCTCCTATGGAGGAAAACTTAGTGAGTTTTTAGAAAAATTTTAGATGTGGTTTGTTTGAGAGATTGGGGGTGTGATTCAACCTCATTGAAATTAAATGGGAGTGGATAGTTTCGTCAAGAAAATGGGTGGGGTGTTTCAGAATCCTTTTGGAGGAGACTTACTTTGACATCCACGTTTCAAGATGAAAACTATGTGAGTGATAAGTGACTTTTGTGTGTGAATGAGTGAAAAGTGTGCCAATGTTTTAATGAATTTAGGTGTCACCTTACTGCATGTGGACTTCACTTGGTCCTTACAAGTGTTGATTACCTAATTAACTAAATTCCTTTGGTACAACCTTGTGTAATTCAAAAGTTCCTAGGAAACTAGCATGTGGACATGTGGGTCCTTTACTATTCCTTTAACTCCCTATTGTGATTTAATCTAAGAAATCTTTGAAACTATCCTAGATTATGATCATGTGGGCATGTATGGGCCCACTATAAAAACCTTTAAAATTCCCTAGTGATTTAATCTAAGAAGGTAAATTTCAACACTATCCTATCTTTGTAGCATGTGGGCATGTATGGGCCCATTACAATCTTGAGATGTGTTTGAAAAATAAACTAAGAGGAGTCCCAAGGGGGCTATTGTACTCTCCTAAAGGTTTTAGTCTTTTTAAGGGAAATAAAATTGTCCTACAACCTCTTTCTGATTCCCAAGGTCACTTTGAAGCGCGAAAGAAGAGCATACTAAATGATTGTTATCCAACTTTTGGTCCCAATGCAAGTTTTATGTGATTACAAATGATTCCAACCTATACTTTTAGTCAAAGCAATCCATCCATGTGGAAAAATGAAATCAAAGAAGGAAATAATGATTTTAAACCCCCTAATTGCCTATGTGTTTTGACAAATCCCTTTATATGGAGAGGGAACTAAGTGTGGTGCAGATTACAACATGCATGAAATCATTTTAAGAAAGCTAGGGGCCTTCCCCAAATCACAAAAAAACTTACAATGTGTATTTTTCTGCATAGGTACGTGGGTCTCAGAGTAGACAGAGGCGCACTGAGTGCCTATGCGCAAACCGAAACAGACTTTTGGGTGCAGGTGCGCAGAACAACACATTAATTTTGGTGCACGTGTGCACAATGCGCCACTGTGGGCCAATAAACCCGCGCACACCTGACACATGGCTGTGAAGAAAATTTCAGATGGAATTCTCTCAATTCAGCTTTGAATTGGATGTTTTGCAGGTCATCTTGGGCTGGTTAAGGTACCTGCAGATTAAATAAACAAAAAGAAGAGCTAGAAAAACCCAAATGGGGTAGGAAATTGATACCTTTCCCCAGTGGAGTCGCCAATCTGTTGCACCTCTTTTGTCACCTAAATGAGAAAAATAGAGGTGCTTATAAGCTTAGTTGGGTTAGCTAAGAAATACAACAGTAAAGGAAAGGGTTAGAAAAAGAAACATAAAAGACTAAGCTAAGAATTAAACTAAGAAACGAAAGAGCAACTAAGCTATTGAGCATAAGGACATAAGAACAAAAAACCAATAAGACTCATGTCACCAATGGAAAGGATTATATTAGTGAAAATAAAACACCAAGAAGAAAGAGGACTTTGGGTCCCTTCTTCCTCCAAGGGAGGGCTCTTGGACCCGCACAACTAATCTCTTCTTACAACTTTGACAGAAATGGTGAAAGAATCCCAAGCTAATCTACTCAAGAGGTGAGATGGATTGCCCAAATGTAATGATGCTAGTATGCTCTTGATGAGAAAAGAGGATTCCCCAAGAGAATAGCAGCAACATAACCTTGCAAATGAATTCCTTGAAAATGTAGTGCACCCATGGCCTTGTTTTATAGCATCACTTTGAGGTATTGTGCAACCAACTTTTATTGTTAAAAGGGGTTGTTTAGGGCATTTTTAGGTCTTTGACTAGCCACCGAGTTGGATCCAGCTGATATTTGGATATCAAATCAACTTGGAAGCTAAACCAGAAGTGGGTGGGAGGCCGACCAATCTCATAAATGTGCCATGATAGTGTCATAAGTCACTCCTAGATTGCATCAGAAGAAGAGCCCAACGCCCATCAGTTTATGTCACAAATAATTTAATGGGGTGGTCGAATGGATAGAGACCCAGGAAGGTATCGCTTTAACTCAGAAAACCGGGTTTGGTATGTAAAACAAAGGAGGCTTGATCTAACTTCCGTCAGTGGGTTGATTATAAAATGAGTAGATGGAAGACTTAGTAGGAGGAGTGAGCAAGATTGCCTTGGGCATTAGGCCTTTCGACAGCTTGAGGAAGAAAAAATCAAAATGCAAGATCCTCTTGGTTCAAAGTTTCAGAGGAGCTGAAAGGTGACTTGAATGGATCTTCCAATTCCAAATCATTCAGCGTTGAGAAAATACAAGAACTAATTAGAAACTATGTAACTATTACAGTGATCCAACCTACATCATCCTATAACAACGCAACTCGACGGGATCCTCCAATTTCAATTTGTTCTAACACAGTGTAACCAGAGAGATGGAAAGAGGCTAACATTCATAAGACAAGAAATATCAAGTTCCAATACATAAATAGAGCAACAAGTGCTTCACCAAACTTTATAATCGGGATCCTCGCTCAACTATCAACCCCTACAAAAATGGAAAAACTGCCTACATATACTCACATCAAAACAACAACAGCAAAAATGAGACACTGCATTAAAAACATTACGTCTGTATGTCTACTGGAAGTCTACGTATGTAGTCTCTAAGTGATCGTGCACTTATGACAGACGCAATCAAACTCTTGACAACCCTGCAGATGAATCGACATGCCTTTAGACCTTTGTCAGACTTTCCATTAATAGTGGAGACAATGTCTTAGCACCTCCAACAACTTCAATAACTGCTTCCTTGGGATCAGGAACAGCTCGGCCAACTCTGCACTCTTGGGACATGGAGGTCTTCTCACGGTGCCACCTGGATTGGTTGAACGGTCTAATGGAAGAGGCATGGAGGCTAGTGCAAAGGCTGGGGCACACGATTAGAAGTGGTAGATGAGTGGTGACCAGGCAAGAATGAAGGGAAATAGAAAATGAGGAGGTGATGAGGACATGATTGATCCAGGGAGGACACGTCACTTATGGTGGGATGACGTAGACGGGAGAGGGATAGGTGTCGGAGAATGAGGAGGAGTGAAAGGAAGTGGGCCATGTCATGCAGACAAGTGGAGAACAGATGTCAAGGGAGAAGACGACACAAGAGGTGAAACCATAGGAGGGGGGCCCCATAACAATACCATTCCATTCCGGACACCCCCCCCCTTATTAAAGGTAGAATGACAAAGGGGTTTGGAATCACTTGAGCGCCGTTGATCAGGGTGCCCTAGATCTAGGTGAGAAAATCTTGATAGTCCAATCCTTCCTGCTCGTTAAAATGGCGTGCTAGCCCTTTAAAATTTGGGATAAATGGGTTTTCCAAATCTCTCTTTTCACCAAAGGGGATGCTTCCCTTAGGAAAATACCTCGTACATGATTATGTACTAACATTAGGCTCCATGGGGGATGGCACGCCCCCTGTGGGCTACCGAGAACTCTTTTGTAGATTTAGTGCCTTGCTATTGGGATATGGAGTCATTTTCAAAACTTAAAGATGAAAATAAAACAATATTTACAAATGCAGAAGAGCCATGTGTGGCTCAAGAGAAACATCTCTTCAGGAAATGCCCATTCACAGGGCCATTGAAAACTTCTTGACCCTTAAAATCTCGTAACCTGTAGGTATTATTTGAAAATACTTCAGATATTTTGAAGGGCCCGACCCATAGGGCTTAAAATTTGTCATGCTTGCCCTTGTCTTGCTTATGAGCATCCCATTTCAGTACCAGATCTCCCATCTGAAAATCTTCCCTTTTGGCCTTCCTGTCAAAAGCCTGCTTGATATTTTGCTAACGGTCCTGAATTCTGTTCATCGCCTGCTCTCTGGCCTATTGGACCTCTACCAGTTGATGAATTCTTTTGATCATATCATCAAGCTCTCCTTGAAAATCCTAAATGAATTTTTCTACAGGCATGGCTAGTTGAGATGGAAAAACGTCTTATGTCCCATAAACCAATTGGAAAGGGGAGATGCTTATGGATCTCTTTGTGGTCATTTGATCAGCCCATAGAGAGAATTTCAGCTTTGAATCCTAGGCCTTTTTGTTATTCTCTAATAGTATTTTGATGATCCTTATCAGGCTTTTGTTGGAGGACTCTGCTAAACCATTGCCCTGGGGATAATATGGGGTGGAGTGAATCAGTTTGATCCCAAATTGTCCATAGAGTTTGACCAATGGTTCATCTTTGAAAGATGTTGCATTATTAGTAACAATCTTGGTTGGGCAACCGAATCTTATGTTGAGGTCCTCCAGGAACCCAATGATTACCTTATGGGAGGCACTCCCAGTGGGGATAAATTTTATCCACTTGGTAAAGAAATATGTGGCAATCAGGATCCATCTATGTTGTCCACTGGAAGCAGGGTGGATCTCCCCAATAAAGTCTAGGCCCCACTACTGGAAAGGTCCCGAATCAATCACAGGTTTTAAAGGCAGAGACTTAAGCTATTGCTTTCCTGAGAACCTTTGGCATTTGATGCAAGCTCTGACCTCTCTGCAGACATCAATGAATAAGGTGGGCTAGTAGTACCCAGCCCTGAGGATTATATAGGCTGTGGTTTTCCAGAAGTGGTTCCCTCCACATAGGCTATCATGAAATTCAACAATGATCCTTTGAGCCTCTTGTGGATTCATGCATTTTAAAAGTACCCCCAATGGGTATTTCCAATATAAAACTCGATCAACAAGGAAGTATTTGACTACTTTGAGCTTTAGAGCTCTTTCCTTGCTCCTTTACAGGCCATCAGGAGGCTGCAACTCTTGCAGAAAATATATGACATCCTTGTACCAAGGACATCGCACCAATGGGGGTTCTGCTTGAGGTTCTGCATCAGACAGATGATCCTGCTGACTTTTCAAGAATTCATTAATGAAACTTACCCCCAAATATTTGCAATCTGTTTCAGCCAATAGTGTGGCTAAGCCTTGACCTTTGATCAATTTGGTAGACCTTATCTCCAGATCAAACTCAAGGATCTTGGCTATCCATTTACTCCTCCTCCCGTTTATATCAGGATGAATAAGAATGTCCTTCACAGCAGCTGAGGGAACATAGGAAATGATTTTTTACTGCAGGATATAGACTCTAAAAGCTTTGAGAGATTTCACCAAGGCATAGGCCTACTTCTCCATGATGTCATACCTAACCTCAACATCCCTTAATGCTCTTCTAAAATAGGTAATAGGCTACTCCATCCCTGCATCTTTTTTTTGTAGTAAAGAAACAACCACTGTGTCAGGTGAGGGAAAGGAGAAAATAAGGAAATCCTTTGAGTAATTGAGACTGATAAGCATAGGAGCTTCAGTCAATGCTTTCTTTATCTTCTCAAAGGAATTTTGAGCCTCAGAAATCCACCTTACTTCATTTCCCTTCTTCAACATGGTTGTTATAAGCTTTACCATTTCAGCAAACTTAGAAACAAACCTCCTTAGGAAATTAATTTTTCCAAGGAAAGATTGTGTTGGCAAATATTGAACAAGAAACGAATGCGTGTTGAGATTGTTGGCAAATATTGAAAAAGAAACGAATGCGTTTTGATGGTTGTTGTCATTGATGGAAACAGTGGAGATGGCAGGATAAGAAGGATAAAACCCCTTAGGGATTCGAATGTAAAAGCTCAGGAGGAAAAACATTGAAGAAAAGATGCACAGCAAGAGTTTACAGAGAAGAAGGAAGACAGAGATCCAGTGACCATTGGATCCCATTCAAATTTCCCGAAAGGCCGACAATCATCAGATCTGCAGAAGTTGTGAGGGAGATAAGTCATCGAAGATTCGGGGATCGGGACTTTGAAATGTTCAATTCACTTGACATCGAAAACCCCCAAATTGCGATATGCGATTTTGCAATTTGATCGCAGCCGTTAAATCAAGCAAAGATCGGGACCATCCACTTGTAGACAGGAGGCTTCATCAGAGTTTCGGGGATTGGGATTTCAATATGCAAAGAACACAATGCAACGAAACCCCGATGAGAGATTTGACCGAGGTCATGTGTTGACGGTCATATGGGCCGAGGCTTATAGCCAGTAGGGCTAGCGCGTGGAAAGGGGTGCATCAGCATCAGATCGAAACTTTGAAGTGACAAAGTCACTTGACCTCATGAGTGCCAATTTCGTGATATACGAAATCGCGATACAATCTGAGCTGTCAGATCATGCTATGATCTAGACCGTTGATTTTAGACCATGTTAGAGTTTCACGAATCGGGATATGGTAAGGACTGCAATATGAATTGCGAAATCGCGATATGCGATATCACGACACAATCATAGCCATTGAGTCAAGATTGCACCTGGATCATTAATTTGACCGATATATGGATTTTTGTGTATCGGGATTTATAAGTGAAAAGAACAGTGAACATGAAGAACGTTGAAACCCCGATAGAGAGACATAAGGTTGTGGTCACGGAGTAAAGGTCACGTTGACCGGGAGCTAAGTTCAGGAGGGCTAGCGTATGAAAGGAGCCATCGGGAATTGGAGAATCGCAAGTCCAGAGGACTTGTGAATTTTGACATTGCAAATGCCAAAATCGCAATGAGTGAAATCCCGATTTGATCTGAACCGTTGGATCAAGTATTGATCGGAGGGTTGTTGTTCTTCCTCATACATTAACGCTTCAGTTATGAACCTGTTAAGAGAAACGAACTGATAATGAAAAATTGGTTAGCATTTCAGTTGCCAAGACAGATGTCCTTGGATTTCCCATTGGAAGGGGAAGTGGAACCGTCAAGGCAGAGTGTATAAAAGAAGTTGAGAGAAACTGTGTTGGGTTGGCTATTCTGGATGGAAAAAGAACGAGACAGTAAGAAAGGAAAAAGGAGAAAATGTCGAGCATGAAATTTCAATAGATGTACAGAATGAAATGAGAGGTAAAGGAGAAACAAAGCAGAATGACAGGTAGAGCAGAAGAAGAGCAGAATGACAGAAGAATGTGATGCAGAGTAGATCTATTGAGGAAGAGAAGAATTGCAGAACAAATTGCTGAAGATCAGATTTATAGAATAGAGAAAGAATGGTAAGAAGTGATTTATCTGCATAAATTGTATGTGTATTAATTATTTAATATTCAAGGGTGGTTGGGAGGTGCTCGGGAGGACTGTTGTCCTCAGAGATTCAAGTGGGTGCTTGAACACAGGGAGTTGTAGGTTCCTTCTGGTTGCAGCCAGAGAAACCAGGGTGGCAGGGTGGTGCTAGGGAGAACAAGTGTTCTCTGTTATACAGGTTGGAGCCTATGTAACTGGAAGTTGGTGCTTCCATCCAGTTGGTGCTGGAACATTCAAGAAGTTGGTGCTCCCATCCAGTTGGTGCTGGAATACTCATGGAGTTGGTGATTCCTTCTATTGGGTGCTAGAGAAACCAGAGAGTTGGAGCTCTCAAACAAGTTGCAGCTTGTAAAAAAGAGGTAGTAGCCTCACATTGAGTTGGTGCTCAATTGTAAATGATGTACAGAACTACAAAATATTGCCTATCATTTTGAAGAAGAAGAGGTTTTCTCCCTTTATGGGTTTCCTCGTGAAAATCTATCGTTGTGTGTATTTTATGTGTGACTGGTGGTCTTTAATTTTACTGTCTATATGTTGTATATTGTTGATGATCACCTGAAGAAAGATTAATAATGTCTTAACAGACTCAATGTTGTTTAAGCGCACTACAACTGATTCACCCCCCCCCCTCTCCATTGTTTTAGTACCTCCAACAATTGGTATCAGAGTGGGTTCCTTTTATTTAAAGGTAGATCTGTAAGCTTAAACATGACAAGTCATGAAGGGACTTCAGCCTCTAAGCCCCCTCTNACAAGGATGATAAGTTAGAGTTTAGCTTTAATGCTAAGGGGATGAATGCTATCTTGAATGGACTTGCTGAAGCTGAGTTTGTAAAGGTGATGCATCTTGATACTGCCAAAGCAATGTGGGATAAACTTATTAACATCTATGAAGGAAATGAGAAAGTAAAAGGCGCCAAACTTCAAACCTACAGATTGAAATATGAATAACTAAAGATGAATGAAGATGAAACAATTAGCAAGTATTTTTTAAGAGTTGAAGAACTCGTAAATGCCATGAAGGTTCTAGGTGAGACGCTTGATGACTCACTCTTAGTTCAGAAGATTTTAAGATCCCTGCCTGATAAGTTTAATCCAAAAGTCTCTGCAATAGAAGAATTAAATGATCTCAAAACTCTGTCCATTGATCAACTTCTAGGAACTCTAACTGCAT
>JASDQU010108359.1:167804-185107 GCA_032191745.1 Picea mariana
GAAAAGGAGGAGTGACGAAGAAATTTTCCGAGTTGCAGAGTTTCAAAAAACCCTAGTTTTATGAAGTTGTATGCGGGTTGTAGAAGGCTAGGTCGCATACATACGTGGGCCACAGAAGGTCATGTCACATACATTCATGGGAAGAAATAGCATAGGTCACATGCATGTGAAAAGGTCATAAAATATTGATTAGATGTTGGTGCAAGGCCCCTGAAGTCTAAAGAAAGTTCCCGGGTCAACATTCTAAAGATTCAGATCAGCTACAGAAGTTTTGGTATGATTACAAGGTTGCTTTAATGATCACCTTTTCTTATGATATGGTGAATTCTTGAGGAATTCATGATATGTTTTTTGTGATATCTGGATATGGTATATGTTGGTTGGTTGGTTGAGTGAGAAGCACTCTTATGTATGGTACAGTTCTGATATGGTTGAGGGATATCTATGTTGCATGATGATTTTTACATGAGGGACATGCATAGGTTGTTGGAGATGCTCTTTGTGGTTATTATGGTGATGGTTTATAGTTCTCTATTATTGATGAATGTTGTTGATACATGCAAGTAGCTAAGTATGAATAAATAATATGTTTCAAGTGGTTTCTAACTAAATCTTTAAAACAAGTGAAAAGATCCCTACACTGATTCACCCCCCCCCCTTCTCAGTGTGTTTGGTGTGTCCAACAGATTTGTCTCAGATGCCTTGTCCAATGTCCACTTTGGAGGTCCTCCAAAGTTTCCCCTTGCAACGTATTGCGTTTTTATTTTCCATAGGAGTTGCAGACTCTACTAGTCAGCTCATGATGAAGTTTCATGCTACTGATGTGAGACCACGCCTTCCATATCATGTAGCCTTTCAGATAGGGTTTGTTTGTAACAATATCTTAGTTAAGATAATTGTCATTGACAAAGGAGATTCCATGTGAGTGATTTCTTTGTCATGATAGAAAGCCGTCAGTTCTCCTGAACTTACCCCTTCTCCTACACTCTTGACTTCCTTCGATGGATGCTCATTTCGGCCACATGGTTTGATTCATTCATGTTCAGTCATGATAGGGGGGAAGCCTATTTGTGTATAGGTTGAAGTATTTCATGTGTCGCTTGTCTATAATATTTTGTTAGGAATAAGTTGAACCTACGCCATGAAATTTGTCGTCTTGACATTTTTTCGCATTATATGCTTTCCCCATGAGGAAAGGATTGTGACTATCGATCAGGGGGCATCCAACCTTTAAGACATAGCAGTTAATATAGGTTCTATGGTCACTTGAATTGAAAACTCTCAGGCGACCACTGAGACCATCGGTTGTGGGATGTACCCTTAGCTAATGGGATATTTTTATTTCCCTGCACCAATTTCATATGTTCGTGATACTTCAGTTAATAGGGTCACTTCATTTAGAATAGTGTATATACAAGACCCATGGACCCTTCACCCACCATCTAGTGTGGTTGAAGGTTGATTCCATGTAGGGATGGCTGAACCTTTGTCTGCAGCTAAAATAGCTTATCAATCCATTCAACATGCCACATCAGACCTGGATCAAACTTCAACGATCACGGAGGAGGAGGATCTCTTTCTTGATCCCATATGGGATCAAAACTCTTCGAACTCTCAAGACTGTTTAAATATTGTCTTGCCTTCAGACGAAGCAAATATCAAGCCGATGGTAGGAGATGAAAGCCCATGGGAGGATTTCACCATATATCATAATTTCTCCCTAAACTTAGTCAAGTTGAGAACAGAGAGTTTAAGTTAGTCATTTTTGGAAGTGTTTATGGAGTAGTCAATCCCTTAGCTAGACATGGTGTCTATGCTAAAGGAAACATGGCTAACATATCAGAAACAATCCTAGTCAACATTTCTAAGAATCCTGAAATTGTCAAAAACATCTTTATCGAAGCAGAATGCTCATAGATCGAGATCACTCAATATATGAAACTTTTTAAGGAATTTTTAGATGTGCTCACATGGTCTTACGAGGAAATTCCTGGCTTTGATCCTTGAATAGTTCAACATTAGATTCGAACCTATGAGAATGTAAAACTGGTTTGACATAATTTGAGACCTATGAACCCAAGAAAGGCAGTGGAAATAAAGGTGGAATTTGAAAATATTCTTAATCCAAGATTTATCTACCCAGTTCCCCTGATGAAATGGGTCTTGAACCTTGTTCCCATTGACAAGAAGTAGGGTATGATCCGTGTTTGAATGGATTTTAGGGACTTGAATAAGGCATGTCCTAAAGAAAACTTCTCAACTCCATTCATTGATCATATATTGGATGAGTGTGCGGGGAGAAAGATCTTCTCGTTTATGGATGGCTTTTTTGGCTACAACCAAATTGAAATTTGTCCAAAAGACCAACACAAGACTTACTTTATATGTCCTTGGGGTACATTCTCTTACAAGAAAATGTTGTTTGGTCTTAAAAATGTTGGTGCAACATTCCAGTGGGCCATGATGTTTTCCTTTCATGACTTGAAGAACATAGTGGAGGAACACTTAGATGATATTATGGATCACTCGTGCAAGAGGACCGAACATATCTTACACCTCCGCTTAGTTTTTGAATGGTGTCGTTTCTATAGGATCTGATTGAATCCACACAAGTGTATTTTTTGTGTGACCTCTGGTCGTCTTTTGGGGTTCATTGTTTCAACAAAAGGAATCATGGTTGACCCTTTGAAAGTTGAGGAAATAAATCAGTTTCCTCCCTCTTGTATAGTTAGACAACTTCAGAGCCTACAAGAATAGGTGAATTTCCTCAAGCGTTTCATTTAGAACTATGCTAATATAACAAAGGGATTTATGCACCTTTTGAAGAAAGGGGTCCCATTCTGTTGGGATGAAGTTGCACAATGTTCTTTTGATGATTTGAAGAAAGCATTGGTTTCGAATCCTTTTTTGAGTCCCCCTAATTACAATCGAAACTACTTGTTATATTTAACAACAACTGAGTCTTTGATTGGCATGGTTCTAGTTCAAGAGGATGATGAGCTCCAAGAGCATTCATATATTACTTGATGCATGCTCTCATCGGTCCTGAAATTAGATATTCTCATGTAAAGAAACTGGCGCCGAAAAATTTTCATGCTATCCAACAGATCTGACAATACATTCTATTTTGAAATACAACTGCCATCACTGCAGTCGATCCATTTCAATATGTTTTGACTAGGAGAATTATTGGTGGGAAGTACAACAAGTGTATTGTTGTGATTCAAGAATTCGATTTGGACTTTGCGTCTGCAAAATATGAAAAGTATTTATTCTTCGATGAGTTGATGTTAGATTTTTTGGTAGAGAACGAGGAAGGTGATATGACAGACTCATTTTCGGATGAGCACATCTTCCTCATCTCTTTGTCTAATCCATGGTATGGGAATATCCATATATATCTCCAAAATATGAATTTCCCTCTGAAATGCTCAAGAGATGAGCGGGGACGGATCTGTCATATGGAAAAAAACTACCTCATTATCGCATTCACTTTGTATCAGTGAGGGGTGGACTCTATCCTTTGGCGTTGATTAACTCTCGAATAAGCAGAGGTTGTTTTGAATGACTGCCATAGTGGAGCATATGGTGGTCACCTTTTTGGGTTGGAAACAACCCAAAAAAAATTGTGTGTGGGATAGTTTTGTCCTACAATCTTTAAATATTATGTTTAAGCAGTCAAGAAGTGTCATTCATGCCAAATTTTCACTAAGAAAATGTGTGCACGTCATGTGTTGGATTTACTTCACACACACCTAGGATTTATTTTTCCTAAGGTTTTTCCTTGTTTATTAATCATAATTAGTCATTATCTAGTCTCCTATATTTTAGGGGAGAACATTCCACCTGGATAATATTCTCTTTCAGTTGACACTTCAATTTGACTATTTGAGTTGAGTCTAGATGTTGCATTGGTTTTGTCACCATGCAACATTGGGATCATCACCATGATAATGTGCACTTTCCTTGGAATCATCACCATATTGATGCATTACCCTTGATTCCTTGATCTACTCCTCACTACACTTTGTTCAGTCAGTAAACTGAAGACTAGTTGACTAGTTAACTCAACTAGGTGGAAGTTCACTCCCGTAACTGCCTGAGAGACTAGAATAGGTGGCATTTTACTCCCATAAATATTGGTGTGTGTCTAGATCACTCTAGACCACCACTATGTCACATTAGTTACTCATGTATCCTATATCTATTGTAAATTATTCACTCTTTGAGTGTGGAATACGGTTAATGAGAATTCTTTTATTCTTTCTCTCCTTCTTCTTCTTTCTTCTATTCTCTCTGCAAATGTGTGTATCATTGTTTAGCTAGATCTATTCTATGCAGTTTCAACACATTCATATGGTATCAAAATTGATGGACTGCTAATCAAAAGCTACAACAAATTTTTTTTGTAGGTACTGAAGATTGAAGAGCGCAGAAAAGATGGAATATATGTTTTACTCACCGATAATACTTCTCATGCCTCATAACTATTTGGATTGGAAGCTAAAGATTCTAATTCTTCTCAGAAGTAGAGGCTTATACCAAATAACCATGGCAATGGAACTAGAGCCTGATTCTGCCGATGAGAAAAATGACTTTCTCAATAGACAAGATATGGCCATAGGATTTATCTTCTTGTCTGTTTCTCCATAAATTATCCACAAAGTATATGAAGAATCACAAGAATCAACTACGATTGAATTATGGAGCAGATTGGAGTTTCTATTTGGGAATCAAGAACATTGTGAATATTGCATGTAGGGGATTGGAAATATAGATCTAGAAGAGAAACCGTCAGAAGATCAAGCCTCTTATTATGAAGAGTCTTCTACAAAAGTATTTGCACAAATTTGTACTTCATTAATTGAAGATGATGTCTACTCCATTTTATATTTATTTTATGAATTTCATGTGTAATATATATGGCATGCATCTCAGGGGTCACAAGCAGACACTTTTCCATGCGCAATGCATGCATCTCATCAGACAAAAAGGGAGCCGCGCACATATGACTCAATTCTGATATTTTGTGAGAAAATTTTACAGAAACAAATTGTATATTTGAATTCCTCTCAGGAAAATATTCAATTTCAAAAAAACAATCGTCTGAAATGGATTCCGGAAAGTGAAGTTATGATCTTTTTAAAATCGACAAAATTTTAGCATTTTTTTGGAACCAGCCACACGGTTTTCAAAGTTTCATCCAAACTTTATTTGGATATTCTTCATTATAGAAAGATAAAGTGGATATGTGTGGACATATCAATGGTTCATATACTTCATCATATCTGTGTGGACATCTACATCTTCAACAAAATCTTCAACGAGCACAAACTTGCATAGTTGCGAGGTCTTCTTGGAGTGAAGGACACAATTGCCTAGGAACTGTAGTTCTTCCTTTTACATACATTGTACCTTGAGGGGGGGGTTTCCCATGGGTTTTTCCCTCTTTCCTCAATTTATTTCAGTTTATCTTTTGTATTTTGTTACCTAACATGGCCTCGTTGCCAGGACCCATTTTTTATTTTCACCATAGTGATGTTCAGGGGGGGGTGTTGGCGTTACTTCACACACACCTAGGATTTATTTTTCCTAAGTTTTTTCATTGTTTATTAGTCATAATTAGTCATTATCCAATATCCTATATTTTAGGGGAGAATATTCCACCTGGATAATATTCTCTTTTAGTTGACACTTCAATTTGACTAGTTGAGTTGAGTCTAGATGTTGCATTGGTTTTGTCACCATGCAACATTGGGATCACCACCATGCTAATGCGCACTTGCCTTGGGATAATCACCAGACTAGGGCATTATCCTTGATTCCTTGATCTACTCCTCACTACACTATGTTTAGTGAGTTAACTGAAGACTAGTTGACTAGTTAACTCAACTAGGTGGCAGTTCACTCTCGTAACTGCCTCGGAGACTAGACTAGGTGGAAATTTACTCCCGTAACTATTGGTGTGTGTCCATATCACTCTATACCACCACTATGGAGCATTAGTTACTCATGTATCCTATATATATTTTAAATTATTCTCTTTGAGTGTGGAATACAGTTAAAGAGAATTCTTTTATTATTTCTCTCCTTCTTCTTCTTTCTTCTATTCTCTCTACAAATGTGTGTATCATTGTTTAGCTAGATCTATTTTGTGTAGGTTCAACACATTTACATCATGATCCTATGTTTCCCATCATCTTTGTTGACCCCTTCACCAAGTGGGGGGTTGATTTAATGACATGCCACCTAGCTTCGGCTAGGAGGAATCATTCCATCATTCTAGTCATCTACTAATTTACTAAGTGGGTCAAGGCTATGCCAACTTTTTCTAATTATGGGGAGACAAAAACACTATTCATATTTCGTCAGGTCATAGCTAGGTTTGGGGTTCCAAGAGAGATTGTCACTGACCATGGAAGTCACTTCCAGAACTGTATGATTTCATAGTTAGTATCGAAATTGGGGCTTAGTAAGGAACACTCATCTCCTTACTATCCCCAAGTTAAAGGTCAATTTGAATTGGTAAAAAAATTATTAAAAATAATACTAAGAAGAACAATTGATTCAAATCGAACGAACTATCACTTGATGCTTTACTCGGCCTTGTGGGCTTACCGAAACTCAATCAAAACTTCCATTGGCTTCTCACCATTCCAACTCGGTCATGGACTGGAAGCATTTTTTCCTATTGAATGTGAAGTTCCTTCACTCGAAATAGAAATCAAGCTCCTTTTGGGCATGAATCATCTTGAAGAACACCTATTTTATCTTGAACATCTCTATGAGAAATGTCGAGATGAATCTTTATCAAAAGAAGCACATAAGAAATGAGTCAAGTCCCAATATAATAAGTTTGTCCATCCCAGGGTGTTCTCTGAGGGAGATCTTGTGTTGGTCTATGACCAGTACAAGGATGCCTTAGGGGAAGAAAATTTTAACCCTGTGTGGTTCAGTCCTTACATCGTGCGACATGTTTTAGAGAAAGGATCTTACAAGATCGCATATTTTGAAGGAAATGTGTTGTTGGAGCCCAGAAATGGGATCTACTTGAAGAAGTATTGTGCTTAGGACTGAGGGTTTGAGCATTAGCGCTCTCATATTTTATTGTTTATATTGTACGTAGCTTTGTTTACATATTTGGTCCTTTTGTTTTGTTAGTAATTTATGTTCTTCTATTGTGATGAAAATTCCTGAGGAGTCGTTGATTTACTTCGGATTTGTTGATGGTGCCAATCGCCATACTCAAAACCTAGCATCTATTGCTTGGGTGATTTATTCAACTTATAGGCAGTTAGTGTCTGTTGGAGGTATGTATCTCGGGGAAAATACCAGCAATGTTGCTAAATATAGTGTTTTTATTGAGATTTTGTGATATGCATGTTGGATTACTGAGAGGGGGGGTGAATCAGTAATGAGAAATTATACCTCTTATTAATCCTTTAATTCACAATGTGTGTTCCATTAAAGTATTCAACCATGTTCATTAGTTCATCATCAATATATTATTGTATCATAAACATTAACATCCATCATTTCATAATTAACAAAAATAAATGCATCCACATAATGCACAGTACACCAATATTTACGTGGAAACTCAATGCGAGAGAAAACCATGGAATGTTTTTATTATATGTCAATAATTACATTCAAGGAAGCACCAACTTCCAATTCTCCATCTCCAACTGGAAGGAGGGTCCAACCCCCTAGTTTCTCATACTCCAACCTAAAGGAAGCTCCAACTCCCTAATTCTTTGGCTCCAACCAGAAGGTAGCTACAACCCCCTGGGTTCTTCGACTACAACCAGAAGGTGGCTACAACCACCTAGTTCTCAGACTCCAAATTTAAGGAAGCTCTAACTCCTTGATTCTCTGGCACCAACCGGAAGGAGGCTAAAACCCCCTTTCCTTGCCCCATCCAGCCACCCTAAAATATAAATTCCAAATGTAGACAACATGTCACTGTCACTAAATCAACCACTACCGTTGTCAACCTATACCAACAACCTGTACCAATCAACTTACATCAAACAACTTGTAACAACATGTACCAACGCAAGTGCATCAACTATGCACAACACAACCTATCTCATCAATATCATCACCAAATCAAATCTATTCACCAAGATCAATCACCAAGACAAATCTCAACCATATGCACAATATCACCAAGATGTGCATCAACCAAGAATACTTACAAACATCAACAAGATGTACCACAATCAATATGTGATTCTAAAATTATACCAAGTCATATATGCCACATCATCCATAAACCATGTCCCAACAATACTTCACAAATGTCTCCAACAAGATTACCAACAAGTGCCTCTAACAATGTACCAAGCATGTACCAATCATATAGAAACAACCTGTACCAAGAATCTCCCCAATAGATCAGATCTGATAACATAGATCTCATACTCAATATCACAAGAATATCACTCAAACCATGTGCATCTATGTATCTCTATTCATGTGCCATACATGTGCATACAATCATAATCATGTGAAATAAACCCTCACATGGACTAGACATCAAACCCTCACTATTATGCAGCCTCAAACTAAACCAATAACTTTAGCAACACATCAAAACCAAAATCCCTCAACCATGTACCAATAAATACAAGATATGCCTTAACACTCAACCCAACAAGATGTACCAATGATAAATACTAGACATACCAGCATTGTATTTTTGTATATCTATCTCATACAGTATGTGCCATACATAAGAGTGTTGCTCACTTAGCCAACCAACCAGCATATACAATATCCAAGTACAAGACAAACCATATCAAGAATGCCTTAAGCATTCACCATATCATAAGCAAATATAAGCATCAAAACAAACATGTAACCATACCAATAATTTTGTAGTTGACCTGAACCTGTAGAATGTTGACCTGGGAACTTGATTTTAGACTCTAGGGACCTGGCACCCACATCTACTCAATTTTTAAATACCTTTTTAGACGTACATGACTTTCCCTTCTACATCCCACATATGTATGTGCTTTCCTCCACTTCAGCCTACGTACACCTCAGAAACTAGGGTTTTTCTGAAACTTTGATATTTTCTCCATCAACCCTCCTTTGCTACCTCAAACTTGTGTAAATTCAGATGTATCAATGAGTGTTGCAATTAACCTTTCACAAAATAATATATATTCATTGTGCTCAATAGGTTCTAATAAGAGACCATTTCTCTCTTATTTATACTCTCAAAGTAGCTTCTTCTAGGGGTTAAACACTAATTGTTTTACCCAACTTCCTTCTTTTAGGGATAACCCACTTCTAACTACTTTGTCCACTTACAACCACTTTGTCCACAAATAATAATCTCACCACTTCTAGTTGCAACTTATTTATTTTTAATTATTTTCTTTTGCAACAACTTAACTCATGATTAACTCCTCGTTACAACCACTTTGACTAGTAAGCTTCTTCTAGGAGCTTCTAGAATAATTTGACTTCTTTGACCTTATAGGGACTTCTAGATAACTCATGAGGTACAACTTTATTAATCCATATCTCCTCAACCGTGAGGAACTACGTGGCGTACCACATATCATTGGAAATGGCACAACATGTATTATATATCTAGAATAGTCTCACTTGTAAATTCATTGATCTTCATTAAATTATTCCTCAACCAAAATTGGGTTCCTTAACCATACTTCTAGAGCTATCAGAATGTGCTATCGGACATACTCAAGGGTTTACATCAATCTCTAAGGGTTTACATCAATATATAAGGATTGAAATCAATCTACAATATCAGTCTCCAAGGGTTGACATAAATGACAACCAACTATCCAAACCAATTGTCCATCAATCTAAACCAATTGTCTGACAATGCATTTTTTTTTGGTATTTATCACCTTCAAGTGTTCATGGATTCACAATTAGTATTTGTACATTTGAATGGTGTATATCGAGTTCGACATCTCGTTCTATTATGATTTATCCTTAGGGTACGTCTTCTAGAATGTTCTTTTGAGTTCATTACTTACGAGCATGTTCCTAGGAGAGATAATGAGTTAGTTGATACTTATGCCAATTATGTGTTATATTGGCATGTATATCATCAGTAAAGTAACTCACACACAGACACATGTATATATATACTTTTGCAAAGTAAAACATAAAATGTATATAATGCATAAAAAAAATATGTATATCAAAATGAGATCCATCAAGTATAAAGTATGAGGCATCCTATCCCCTGAAAGTCATATAATGGTATACAAGTAAAAAATTGTGCTATGAGCACATAATATGTCTAGGCCTGAGGCTGGTGCACCCTATCATAACAAACAACGGCATTTTCTAAATGTCGGAATAATCGGACCCATGTCCTGGGTACTCCTACAACATTTGTTGCATGCCTACGAGGAGGTCGTCAATGGTTTCCATAGGTACATTGCACATGAGAGTCTCAAAGTTCCATCCCACACTACGCAAATTCCTTGTTGTGTCACCGCTCGGTCCTACCTCCTCTCTACCTCGTCGTCTATATTGCAGGACATTTTCTAGTCTCACGGGTGCTCTTTCTACATTGAAGAAAAGTACTTGTCAATGTTTTGGATCTCACAAAAAGATATGAATTATTTTGTTTTTAAAAAATTCAAAATTAAATAACAAAAAAATGAAAGGTTAACTATGTCCTGTAGCTCATATCTAGCAGGTATGATGACATCTGAATCATTGGTGAAGTCAATACCCACATATGGGTAGTCCTCGATGAAGGGCATTTGTCGCTCCCGCCAACCAAAGAAGTCGTCACCGAAGAGGTTGGACATTTTTCCACCTCCTAAGTGAGCTATGAGCTCAGTCCAATGGACCATGGCTGGCCATGGTCGTAGGTGTCCTCGTATCTATGTACGCAGGCTCATCATGGGAACCCACTCAAAGAAGAAAGTACATAGGAAACTTCTGAAGAAAAAGTTATTTTCCTTCCTAAGCTTGCAGTTTGTTAACTATGATTTCATATTGTTCATCATGGTGGTACTCCATTCATACATAGTAGGGTGTAGGCATTCAACCCTGTAATGCATTTGTACCCGTGACGCCAAGTGTAGAGAGTTGGATCCCACGATCTGAACCAAGCTGTATAGAATGACTTAGAGACTCAACTTGGTTATTTGTTTGATTGGCACTTGTGAGCCACTCTTCTCAGTGTCATAAATGCAGTACTCGTTGATAAAGTCATTGATGCTCTAGCCTCCTCCCTGAGATTTGAAGTTTGGTACTTCCCCTCTAATTGATAAGTCGATGATGAAGTAGATATATTCAACTGTAATGGTCAAAGACTTTCCAGAGAGCATAAAATCCTCTGTATCCGGGTTTAGTAGTCAATTAGGAGATTTAGTAATCTACTTTGTGCTCTCATTCCCCAAAATTGGAAAAATTTATGCATGTTGTAAGCATGCAAAGATTTTTGAACGCCACTCGATCCACCCTCTCATGTTCACGTTCTCTCCAAAGAAAGGACATCCTGTCATTTTCCAAAAAGTTTTTGAGTTAGTTTTTTACTTTTCAATTTCCTTTCTACACATTCATGCCTTTTCTTTAGAACAGTCGCAAATATCCATGACTGGTGTTTCCACCAGTTGTGGACAAGGCAGCCCACGGATGCACAAGTTTGAGTTTTTAAAAGTGACTTTAAGCTTGATTTTTTGAAATTTTGAAAAAATGAAGAATTGAAATGCAAGATAAGGATGCAATACTGATCTGAAAATGAAAAGGCTTGAATCTCTTTAAAATCGCAAGTGAAATTTGTATGTTCTTGGGTAATAAGATCAAGTTACAAACACATAAAACTTAATGAATTTTTACTTAATCATAAGCATCATAAACAAAGATAATAACCATTAAAGTAAACACTTTAACACAGCAAAATTATAAAGGAGTTTGTAGAGGAATTTTACCATGTTATTTTGGAGAATTTGGAGGTGGTTGTAAAATGGTAGAAGAGGTGGAAAATGGAGGTGAAGGAGGTGGAGTATCACCATTCCCTCAGTTTCCTTTTGGAGTTGTATCACCGCTATATTCATTACCCTTTGGAGGGTTTGAGCTTTAACCTTACAACCTTGCATTTCTTTCTTCAAATAAAACTTTCACCATTTATGTCATATCATAGAAATATTTTATGAAAGTTTCATCCTCTGGAGTAATAGTTTCATGGCTCTCCTCATGAGCCATACTTGGTGAATATCTCCTTGAAGCTTGAGGTGATTGTGTAGTTATCCTTCTTGAAATTTGATAACTTGGCTCTACAAGTTGACCTTCTCCTCTTGTGATCTTCAACCTTGTAAGCATCAGAAAACAAACACTTTCAAACAATCAAACCTCCAAAAACCTATGCTCTAATACCAACTGATCTGAAAATGAAAAGGCTTGAGTCTCTTTAAAATTGCAAATGAAATTTTTATGTGCTTGGGTAATAGGATCAAGTTACAAACACATAAAACTTAATGAGTTTTTACTTAATCATAAGAAGAATAAACAAACATAACATCCATCAAAGTAAAAACATTAACACAGCAAAATCATAAAGGAGTTCACCCCTCTCTTGGGATACATCTCCTAGTCCAAATTCCAATGGATCATTTTCATTAATGCTCAAAGTGTAAAAATAAATGCTTTACAATGATCAGAATGCAAAATAGATGGCTTTAATGGCTCCATAGCGTCCAAAAACCCCTATATGGGCTCTTCCTGCACCTGGTTTAGCCAAAAACTGAGTTCGAAACACTTCTTGGAAGTTTCTCCCAATTCTTTGTTGTCCTCTACTCCTTCAAAACACACATGTGTGAACTGAACTTGGATTTTGGGTGTTTCCCATGGCTAAACCCAGCACAATGCAACAATATGAGTGCATGGGAGAAAATGGCGCATGGTTAACTAACTAGCCCCTAATCGGGTGGAGGTTTCGGTTGCATGGCCCAAATGGTCAGGCATTGGGCTAACCTTCTGCACCTGTCGGGATAATCCTTCATACATCCCCATCCAGGTCATATAAAAATGACATGTGTCTATGGGCCGGCACGTGTGATTCCCCGTGCCCCTAGTTAGAATGCTAAGGGTTATGTGTATGGTCTATACCAGGGGCTAGGGCTTAGCCCTGACCCTTTTCATATCTGAATGATTCTTGGTTCAATTTTATAACATATTTTAAAGGTTAAGGGGTAAGAAACACATGGCAGACGGTTTGGTAGCCCTACCTGTGCCAAGTCACGCCAACGCTCGGAGGTCGCAAGTTCAAAATCGGTGGATTCCAAAAACAAATATTTACACCACGTAGGGGTGCCACGTGGAATCCCATGTCTGGGCCACGTGGCACCATAACATTGGTCCACCTACATGCCATGTGTAGAAACCGGATAGGTCCACCTCATGTGCCAATCACCTCCCATGTCAGCCTCTTCCATGTCACCACTTGCCACGTCAAAACCTCTTCCCAGTCAGCAATCCACATCACCATGCCATGTGTCAGTACGGTCACCCTACCATGTGTCAGTACGGTCACCCTACCACATGTCAGTACGATCTACTCAGTCAGCAGTACAGACTGTATAGTCAGCTAAAATTTTGCCTATTTGGAAAAGTGGATAGAACGTGATATCTCTCACATACGACCTCTGTTTGAACCCATTCAAGTTGTGTTGGGATCATGAGGACGAGGCTTACACACAAGTCTAATTTCAAGCAATTCTGAGCACTTTGATTTTTGAGCATATTTTGATCCTCTGGATCAAATACTTACTTGTCGAAGGTGGCAAGTGGTGAAGTTGCTCCAAGCTCTACATTTTCATGATTTTTATCTCTAATGGTTTTGGTCACTTTGGTAATTATTTGGGTGAAATAGTCAAAATATAATGGTCATTGGGTAATTATACCAAAATTTATTAAAATTTTGAAAACCCACTTTCTAAAGTTTCTTGATTTTCTCCAAATTTTCAACTAATGATCAAATTTTGTAGCATTATCATCATTTTTTGTAGGTCTTTGTTACAAAAACAATTTCCTCACTCCATGAAACTTGCTTGGATGGCCTTCCATTACCCTCCATAGACTTGAAGTCCCATTTTTGTTCATTCTAGAGACAAAAAAGTACATTTTTCCACATATACGTGCCATATCAGTTATACAACAAGCATATACGCAGGTTTCTCCACTACAACCTGCATACATCGTGTTTTGTTGGGTTTCCATACCATGTCATGAGATCCATGATCCTTGACCTTCCATATACTGGAAACGCTCCAAATCGGCCCTTCACTTCCATTTAAAGGCTATAAATTGAGCCATATCCAAGCCTTGAAGACAATTCGACAATTCAAATTTGAGAGCAAAGACAATCTGGAGAAATTTCACTTCATATTGAGTTTGCATCCCTTTGTCCTTGAAAGTATGAACTTATTTTGTTCATCCCCCAAGTTCTTCCTTATTTGTGATGGAGAACCCCATTGACTCCTATATATGAGGTTGCCTTTGTAGAGGATTAAAGTAGTGGAGGTCCAGCTAGAGGGACGTGGTTTCTCAGTTCCGATATGTGTTGTTACAGAAGTTTGTCACCTATATACTTCTGTTAATTATTTTAATAGAAATACTCTTTTCTCATCCAATTGATATCTTGCAAATATTTGAATCATTATTCCATGGGCATATTTTTCATGTATGTTAATGGATTATGCTAATTTATATGCTAATATGCTTGTGTATCTTGGTTGTTGAGGACAAGTTGCAGGTATAAAGCTTCGGGTTGCGTGCTCAATGGTGGTATTTTTTGAACATCCGGACGAGGTAGGCTCTTAGCCTTGTCTTTTTAGAATTTCATTTATATAGCATACTTGGGATTAGAGTTGATTTTTGGGTGTCGTTCCATATATTGTGGTTTAGACTTAGCCATATAGAGATTTTCCTTGTAACGGAATTGGAAACCATACTGGGGAAGGTAATCTCCTTTTGGGGTTTCGAGTGTTTTTCTCCTTGATTTTCCCTCTATTTTTTTAGTTTCCTTGTTGCATGTTGCTTGACAGCCTGTTTTTTACCTTGCACCTGAGCTTCCTAGCTTAACCCTTTCCCTGGAAGTGTTTTTCTTGGTATACATAGTTTTTCCCTTGATAGACGCATACATATGTGAGATGTCTTCCTTTAGGGAGAATATATATGCGCTTGTTTCTCAAACGGTCACGTACATCATCTCTTAAGTCTTCGTGGCTAAGTTTGGTATTTCTTGGCTGAGTTTTGTTGGTTGTTGAGTCTTCTCAGGTCCCTATTATGACTGCTAAGTGCCTACAGAGTGATAGGAAGCCTTTTTATTGTTGAATTTTTGGGCGTATTTATTTCTTGTCAATTTTTTCATTGGTTGTCCTTGCACATTGGTCTGAGTGTTTTCTTCTTGGTATCCTACTTGGCTTGTCTCTTTTTGCGTGCAGTAGGGTTTTCTTGTGAGGTTGTTACTTAGTCCTTGCATTTTCTTTTCTTTATATCAAAAATACAAAAATATTTGCTTATTTGCATTGTACTTATGGCATCTTCACTTTTGATCACTTTGCATTGATTTTAATGCATTTGGAAAGATTGCACTTCATTGAAATTGTAGAGATTGCATTGGAAATGCTGCATTTAGAAGCATACCATCTCTTTGAAATTCAAGACTAGTACTTAGCAGTGTTTTGTTGGGTATGTGGTATATTATTTGCACGACTAGTTATATTTTCTGCTACGTTGCGTCGGGCAGCACCCTCGAGAAAAACATATTTGCCTCGGGAAATGTGTCACATTTTTTCCTCATTTTTCATGTCCATTGTTGGGAGGTTTTTCGGCACATGGTTTTCATCGATGGTTTTCTATTTTCGATTAAGGAATTAGGGTTGTTGACTTATCCAGGTCATTGGGTTAAGGTTTTGGATGTCATTGGTTCCTGTATGTATATTGTATTGTAAACAATGTATCAGTATGAATAAATATAGAATATGCTAGTTTTCCCGGTTTGGGTTTCTAGGGGGAAAATATCTATGTAATGTTTGTATTTTCCATTGTATATTTTTTGTTCTTTTACTGAAAAACTGTTTGCAGTAAATAATTGTACAAGTTTAAAATCTATAGTTTTTATATTTGATTTGTTTTATATGTTGAGTCATAATACCATTAGTTTCATGACCGCACCTCTTGAGTAAGCAGAAGCCATTAAAATTAACAATGAATAATTAAAATTGATTAGAAACGATTTTATTTTTCAAGGTACACAAACAAGTATAGAACATAGGGCCTTGGAATAGGATTTTGTGAGTAAACGTCTCCAAGGCTATTAAAATAAACATATGTGTCTAACCAGGGAGTAGTGAAACCCATTGTGTACTCAGTGACCTGAAGAGGCTCTTCTCACACCGGGGTTAAGCACGAGGTCACGCGAAGTTGGTTGCATAGATAGCCCTCTAATACCTTCCTAGTGTCATAGATATTTCTAGGGTTCTGTTCATATTTTGGGGTCTCTCTAGTACCTTACTTCCATGTGAGGCGATGCTTTCAAGATTTTTGGCTTTGTTACCCTGCCCATACAGTGGACCGGACTTACCACTACTCGTTTGTGCATTGGTTATAACATGGTGACTCTAGTTGCTTGACATAGGTAGCCACATAGGTTACTTGCAGGGGTTATTCTGTAGGTACCCTGAGTCAGATAAGGGTCATACAACACACAACCTTTATGGAGGATTACCTCTCCGTAGGGATCTAATCAACTCCGTTGTTAATGCCACGAGGGCCCTTATAATTGATTTTGATACCTCCAATATTTTGAAGGGAGTCTCAGGCCCCTCTTGGGAGAGACATACCTACTCTAGTGCGAGAGGTCCCTTTCATCCACTATATTCTATTTGTGTCCATTGGCCTTTTTTCTTTATTTTGGTGTGCTCTCTAATTATTAGTTTGCCTTAGGATTTTGTTTTATATCTCGATTTTTGTGTCATCATGGAGAAATACCAGCCTCCTCATCATTCTCTTCATTTGTTGAAGTTACCAGTGTTTCTTGATCCTTTACCGAATCTTCCTTCTAAAAGGCATAGAGTTAATAAACGTGGTACTTATATTTCCACCTCCCAGACTCGTGATCATCTAGTTATGAGTACTTAGTCAAACATGAACATCTCGGGTATTCCTTCGACTCCCTTTTCTTATATGATTAGTGGGATCCCCTCTACTCCTTCATCCTAGATGATGTAGGTGTTGGAGGTTCCCTCATCTAGTGCTACCCAACCTGTGAGTTCTACTCAACCCATGGGAAT